>PVKM010000411.1:9300-110081 GCA_004027735.1 Carollia perspicillata
AGGGGGAATGTCCAAGCAGGAAATGCAGATGGCAGGCAGAGTGACTCCAGCCTGTCCGTGTGACCCCACCATGGCCCCTGCAATAGTCACTGGGAAGCCCTCCTGAATCCCAAGTTTGCTTCCTGAGAACGGGCAAGACGGGCGCCAGCTCAGCACAGGAGATGCTACAGGAGTGCCGACCCGGAGCCAAGGAGCCGTCCCACCCCGAGGCTCAGCGGTCCTGCAGAGCAGCTGAGAACCGCACACACCGGGGTTCCCACTGGAGCTCCCTGGCAGCAGGCACCCGCCCCACCTCCACCCTGCAGGGGCCTGCAT
The DNA here is from genome assembly GCA_004027735.1 of Carollia perspicillata. NCBI lineage: Eukaryota > Metazoa > Chordata > Mammalia > Chiroptera > Phyllostomidae > Carollia > Carollia perspicillata. The sequence goes on from PVKM010000411.1 coordinate 9,616, forward strand.
GGGAGGCCGCAGCATTCTTCCCAGCCCACAGCACTTCACTTTCTTCCTTAAAAAGGAAAAAATGTTTTCTAAATAAAATACACATGCCCCCCCAACCAAACACAAAGTCAGACTCAGGCAGAGCCCTTGAAGGGAAGGCCCCCAAAGCGACAGCGGTGGGGTTCCCTGTCCGACCCCACAGGGCTGGCGGCCAAAGCAGCTGGCAGGTGGGGAAAGGTGCCGTGGGGGGTGCTCCCGCCGGGGTGGCAAGTGCAGGCTGGCATGGGAGGCGGTGGTGGCCTCCCGTGCTGGGTCGCCTTTGTCTCCAGCACCTGCTCCCTGATCCTGGTGGAGCCTGGGGTGGTGGGGGCCCAGAGTGGCATTCCTGAGCCCACCCGAGTCAGCAACCCCAAGACAGGAGCACCTGGCCCCCAGGCCAACCCTGGGGAATCAAGACAGCCAGGTGCCTTGGGGGCGGGCCTGGGGTTGCCTATGCTCTCCCAGTGGTCGGTGGTCCAGGGGCACCCAGGTCTGGTTCCAAATGGCTCTTCCCCCGTCCCTCCCGAGAGGCCAGGCAGGTCACCAACATTAAATGTCCAGTTTCCTCATTCGTAAAATGAGGATGTCAACAAAATGCTGAATTGTCCGGCCATTTAAAAAGCCCGAGAGGGCACAGTGGCACCACTCTCCGGAGACACCAGCCCTGCAGTGAGGGCTGCCGGGTGCATCCCCGCTGGGAGGGAGCCCACCTGCTGGGAGCCCACGGCAGTGCTTCCTTCCAGATGATGTCAGGCCTCTGTCCCACACCTGCCGTGTTCTTGGGGAGTGGGGCCTGTGGCCTGGTGGCTTCCTGACAGTGGGCCCTGAGCAGGGCCCAGCCCAGGAGCGCAGCCCGAGCCACCCATGTGGCTGCTGCACGGCTCTGTCCACACCAGCCTCATGCACTCAAGCTGCCCAGCCCGGGTGCCCCAGCGAATCCCAATACCTGCCCTGCCAAAGTACAGAGGGCCTCTTGGCAGGAGGCCCGCCCCACTGTGGCAGGGAGCTGCCCGGCATGGCCACCTGCCTGGCACGGCCACTTGCAGCCAGGGCTGTTCATACCGGCTCCAGCTGCTCCGAGGAGCAGGCCCAGCCTGACACACGGTGGGGGGGCATTTCCTCCCTCTCAGCCCAGAGTGCGGGTTGGGGCGATGGGTCGGCAGGCAGGGAGGGGGGTGAGAACTTCCGGTACCTTCTGGCACCACGTGGTGCACAGGAAAAGCAAAAGCCCTCACTCTACGGCGCAGTGGCCTGGCAGGCTGCTCTGGGCCTCGCAGGTGACTCCCACGCAGGGTCACAGACGGCAGCCTACGTGGACTGGGAGGGACGCAGGGTGGGTCAGAGGCAAACACACTCATTCCAACGGTGAAGAAATCAAGGCTCGAAGAATCTGGTGGCTCGCCCAGAGTCCCACACAGCATTAGTGGCCAGAACGCGTCCCACCCTCCCTGAGAAAGGGCCTCACACCAGACAGGAGCCTCCCCTTGACCTCTGTGACAGCCCCTGGCTTGTGACCTGGCAGTGGCTGTGGGCAGCAGGCGGCATCTCTCCTGGGAGCCCGTAAGGCTGGGGGCAGCTCTGGCTGGCACCTGGCGGGCCAGGCCCACGGTTCCTGTGCCCCTGTGTGACAGGGATGACAGAGCCTTGAAATCCCAGGACAGTGCAAGCTGGTGTGGGGGCCGGGGGCCGGCGGACCCAGGGCAGCCACGTTGGAACTGCCACGCTCTGGGAGGTGACAGTTAACAAGCCAGCGGCGGGGAGGCTGAGGCACTCCCCTGCGGCATTTCCAGGAAAGCTGGCACCGCAGTGGTAGTGGAAGGAGGAAGTCCCCTGGGGCTTCTTATAAATATTTCTCAATGACTCTCCCAGGGGCCGCCAGTGCCCTCGAGCTCGAGTATGGGGAACACAGACCAGGAAAGACCGAGACGGGCAGGTGGGGAGTGGGCCCAGCTGGGGAGGGACAAGGATGCCTGGCGGGAAAGTCCGGTGCACACGGGCTGGGGTCCCAGCAGCACCGGGCCACGGAGCGGCTAGTGGGGTATGCAGGGAGAGGTGCTCCGGCGGCCTTGTCACGTGCCACAGCCTCCACACGAATATGACACAAACACCACACCCTGCACTTCACTCCAGTGGCGTCAGAATGCACCAGCAACACACTTCCAGGGCTCCGTGGCTCCCGGACTGCCCCTCCCCGAACCCCGGATGATCCCAGACTCGGAGAACTGCCCCTTGGGGAACAGAGCTGACCACGGGCTGCCGACACCAGGAAACCCACTCTGAAGCCGGCCTCCCCTGCCTGCATAGACGCTGCGGGGAAGGCATGCTATAGTTTTAGGAAGGCTGCCACCCGACACCTCCGTTCTGGTGTCCCCTGTTTGAAACAGCTTAGCAATAACTTGAATGTAACTCTGTCCTCGTGATGAGCGCAGGACGCGGCCCCTCGGGGCTGCAGGAGAGTGGGAAGGGCCACAGGAAGAAAAGGCCGGTGTGACAGAGCTTGTGTGTTCCCCAAAGACTCCATCAGGCCACGGCTGCTGTTTGGTCCAAGGCAGGAGCGTCCCTTGGCCGTGAGACGGCAGGCAGAACCCCCGAGCCTAGGCGCTCAACCCCTCAACAGAGCCGACCCAGGTGCCTGCCCCAGGGCAGGAGGGACCGCCGGCTGCAGAATGCGCCTGCACCAACGTCATCAGCCATTCACCAGTAGGGACTGATGGGGGTTAATAGGATACATTATTCCTGGGCTGACAGAGCCCAGACTCCCCTCACGGATTCCAGCCTGCCTGGGATGCTTGCATTCCCCCAATCCCTCGGCAAACGGGCAGATGAGCAACTTCATGGCAAAAACATTAACACCAGTGCTGGGGAGAGGAGAACAGATGGGAGAAGACAGCCCAGAGACCTATTGCTGGGGAACGCGGGGCTTCGAAGGCCCGCAGGGAGAGACTGCCGAGAAGACGGTCTTGTTTTCAAGGGCAGGCGGAGGGAGGGTGCTGCCACTGGAGTGGAACGCTCTGGATTAGGAATAAAGGCCACTGGTGAAGAAGCAGAGGGAGGTGTTGGGGGGAAACCATCCCCTGCGCCCCTTCCCCCCCCCCACAAATCAAGGGCAGGAAGTCCTGGAGGCTAAGAGTTAACAGGAACGAAGAAGCAGCAGAGGAAGAGTGCGGTCCGGGAGACAGGGAAGCCAGAAGAGGGCAGGAAGAAGGAAATCCACGGGGGGAGGGACCAGGAAGCAGCAGAGAAAATGGGAGGCTGCAAAAGGCACCCGGCTTTGACGATCTGCTGCTGGGACTGCCACTGTCACCGGGGAGGGCAGGGGGACCTCCTGAGACCGCCCAAGCTGGGCTCCTCAGCTAGGAGCCCAGAGATTAATTACACAAGGCCTCCAAGGTCACATTAAGCAAACGACGATAATTACAGGACTGCTGCTGCTGAGAAGGGGGAGAGTGAGCAGCTCCTCTGGGGAAAGGCACAGACCGTGGACCCGGAGAGGCCATCAGCTCGTTTTCCCGAGACGGAGTCTGCGGCAGGCTCAGCCAGGAAAAGGGCTGGGCCTGGGTCCCACTGAGCTGGTATGGCAGCAGGGTTAGAAGCCGAGTCTCCTGTCTTCCAGCTATACAACGTTGCTTCCTTCCACGAGAAGGTGGAGAAATGGGTCTGCTTTCTTGAGTTCTATAGGTGACAGAGCGAAGGCCCCTGTGCCCAACAGCTCAAGCTCCCCAGCCACGAGAAGTCAGGGCTGTGATGACAGAGCTGTGCACAGCCAAGCCACGACCCAAGCACCAGCCATGGTGGGGGGGGGGCTGCCAAGGAGGACCACCTGCAGGTGGGAGCGACTCCAAATGGCACCCCGTGGCAAGCCACGCCTTTCTGCTGGACCCTGCCCTTGTGTTCGAGGGGAAGATGCGGCCCCAGGTGTGAAGCTGCCCACTCTGGGTACTGGCTGTGTCAGGGCAGCCGACGGGATGGGGGTAGACCTGTGGACCAGGCCGGCTGACAGAGCTGGGCACTGCCCTGCTGCTTCCGGGCTGCCTCCCCAGCTCCATGGCTCCCTGGAGAAGGGGTGCCGGCTGGCACATTCCAGAACACGTGGGCGAGGGGAGAGCACAGCTGTAGAGGGGTGTCCGGAGGAAAGAAACCACAGCGGGGAGGAGCACCTGGGAGTCCAGCAACCCGAGTTCAGGTTCCAGTTCCCCCTCCCCCCCCCCATCACCAAATCTCCTCTCTCTGAGCCTTAGTCGCTTCAACTATTACATGGAAGAATATCACCTGCTGTGCCTGCTTCCCACAGTCATGAAAAAGATAAATGGAGTAAAAAGCACTTTGCAAACTGGGAAGTGCCAGGCAACCATACAATCATAATGACTCTCCAGGGCAGGAGGCGTCCGGCCCACTGGGTGTGGGAAGCACAGAGCAAAGGCCGGCGTGTCCTCGATGCAGGAGGCCTGGACTCTGGGGGCAGCTCGAGATGCTGCCTGGAGCAGCTCTGGCCGTTCCGGGCCTCGGCACACCAAAGGTCATTGCCTAGAGCCTAGTCCATCTCGCAGAAGTGGGCAGCACACCCAGCACCATGCTGCCAGCAGGTGACCCTATACAAGAGCCCACGACCCCGGGCCCTCAGTCTCCTGCCTGAAGCCCACAGCCACCCTGGTGTCAGGCACAGCGCAGTGTGGGTGGTTCTCACGCAGCTGCTACGGGCAAGGCGTGGCCTTGCCAACTTCACATGTTGGTTTTTGGATCAACTGAGATGACAGATGTCAAAATAAATAATAAATTATTATAATTTCCACCATCACTCCTATCACCGCCATCACTGCCGCAGATGGTAAAGAGGACAGGGAAAGAGGAACATCTCGTTTCTCGGGGTGCTGACACCTGCAGAGCCAACCCAAGGTGGGGCCCCATCGGGAGCACTGCATTCTGGGGAGAGATTGCCCAAAGGCAGAGAGTTCCAGAAAAGGCCCCGCCTCACCCTTTGCAGAACTCTGACCTGCAAGAGGGTCTTGAGGTCTTGGCCAGCAAGGAGAACCACTGCAAGCCCCAGAGGCCAACTCCCCCGTTTCCTCCCTCGAGGCCTTGTCATTTCTGAACTCGTTTTTGTTCCAACTGTCACTGCTCCCTGGACAGCCCCCAGCTGACAGTCAGTCTGGTTCCTGTTTTGAGAAATCTGATTGCAAATATCTAGAAAAAAAGGGCCCTAACGGCCTGTTCAGAAAGCAGACCAATTTTCCTCTCCCAGGCCTGGTGTCCAGTCAATCCGAAACCCAGTGAACAGGGCCCTGAGGAAGACATGGTGACAGGCGACAGCAAAGCACCCCTCGAAGCTCCGGGCCCTGCTTCAAAGACTCGGGGCACTGCACAGTCACAGCCTTATGCCTCACCGTTCACATTTCACAGATGAGAAAATTGAGGCCCAGAAACAAGAAGGGACTTGCCCAAAGTCACATGATGAGACCATGACAGCTAGGACAGGCCCAGGCTCCTGGGCTGCCTGGAACCAACATGCCAACTCTCAGGCGGGTATGGAAGAGTTGCTGGGGCTGGCCTCACCAGGTGACACGAGAAATTGTAGTGGGCACACAGCTCTTACAGATGCAGAACAGCCAGGCCCTGGCTCCGGCCACAGTGAGGGAAGAAATGTAGAACTAGAAGCCGGAAGCCCTGATCTGGTAGCCAGGCACCAGCCTGGATTACCTGTGACACTGGGCAGGCCACTCACCTCTGGGGCTTCAGGTGCCCCACCTGTTCCGAGGGGCCAAAACCACACCTGTCCTACCTGTCCATGGGTGGCCACGAGGCTCAAGCACTGGGAAAATGCTCTAGAAGCCATAACATGCTGGACACGCCTCAGCTACCGTCTGTATCCCGTACACTCCTGCACTTACATCCTGCATGCAGTTTAAACTTTGATACCAGGTCTAATGACATCAGTTGTCTCACAGAGAGGTGGCAGCGTGGTCCAGCTGCTCCAAGGGTGCTGCGATGTCCCCAGCAAGCAGCACCTCAGGGCACCACATGCAGGGCCCACCAGAGGAGAGGGGGGCAGCTGGGGACCTCCTCCACTGGGCTGGGGCACACACCACACCCTGCTCCCCACCACACCGACCCCCAAAGCCAGGGACCCATCAGAGGGTAGGGAAGACTTCTGTCTCCCCCAAATCTCACACAAGTGTACACCAGAAGGGGCTGAGCGTGGACGTAGAGGAACCCCGAGAGGAGATGGGCTGGGTGTAGGGGCAGCAAAATGATGGGCAATACTGTCAGGCTGGGGAGATGGTAGGAGGCGGAGGAGGGGGCTGTGAAGGGACCAAGGGCTGCCCGGAGGAGGATGGAGGGCGCGAGGGGCTCCTCCGGGAAAAGGCAGAGACCAGAGCCAGGCGGAGTGCAGGAGGGCACCGGGAGGCCGAGCGGTGGAGCAGGGGGCACTGAGACGGTTGGGGAACCGCTGGAGCTGGAAAGCCCTGGCGTTGGGGCGCTGGAGGTTCAGGTGCACGGGGCCTGGGTCGCAGGGGTCAGGGCAGGGCTGGTGGATCCGGAGCGGTGGCTGGGGCAGAAGGGGTCACGGGACAGCGCCCGGGAGGTCTGCGGTTGCGGGGTCCCAGCGCCGGGGCGCCCGCTGGGGCGCGGGGCCGAGGAGCCGGCGGCCGCCTTACCTGGGCTCAGGCAGCAGGATCTTCTTGCTAGCGCGCGCCGCCGGCGTGGCCTTGCTCTTCTCCATGGCCATCAGGTAGCTCACGTCGGCCAGCACCGCCTCCAGGTCCGCCATCTTGGCGGCGGCGGCGGCGGCCTCTCCCGCCGCTCAGCTCCGCTCCGCTCGACTCGGCGCGCTCGGCCCGGCCCGGCCGCTCCGTCGGCCTCCGGCGCCGCCGCCCGCCCAGCCCCGCTCGGCGCCCGCGGCTCCGCTCCCGGCGGCTCACAGGCGGCGCCGCCCCATGGCGCCGGCTCGGGCCCGGCCCCGGCTCGCTCCGCTCCCGCCGGGACTGCAGTCGGGCCGCCGCCGCCGCCGCCGCCGCCCGCGCCCCGGAGCCGCAGCCGCCTCCGGCCCCGCCTGCCGCGCACAGCGCCAGCGAGCCCGCGAGGGGCCAGACGGGCGGGCGGCGGCGCCCCCTGGAGGCCGCGCGGGCTGCACCCGGCCTGACCCCCCGCGGCCACGCAGACCCCGTGTCCAACCCGTCCCACCCCGGACCCCAACCCCGGGCGGGCGAGACCCACCACCCTTCCCCAGACCGGAGGCACAACAGAAGAAAACGCTGGACTCAGACCGTGAGCCCCCAATCCGATCGCAACTCTGATTCCAAACTCGACAATAGACCACGTCCCTTACCTGAGACTGGCACTTCAGAACGTGATCCCAGGGACCTGGGTCTCAGACCCTGACTCCAGTCCCTGACTCCCTGATCTTGGACGCAGTGTGCGACCTCACACCAGACCTAGGTAACATTGTGACCCCAGACTCCAAACAGGATCCGGGACCTAGACCTTGAACCCAGCCCCAGACCTCAAACTCTGGGTGACAACCAAGGGTCCCCCAATTCCACAGCCAGACCCTGACACTGGCAGCAGACCCCAGATCCCCACCAGGATCCCACATCCAGATTTCGGGCCATGACCTCAAACACTGATCACTGTCTTGATCTCATCCTGGTTACTGACCCTCCAACCTTGATTCCAACCCCGGACCCAGACCACTGCCGAGACCCTAAACCTGGACGTGGAGGGAGAGCTCAGGCCTGGTCTGGGACCAGCAACACCAGATCAGGGTCCTAGACCCGACACGGAGAACCCAACACCAGGACATCCAACCAGGACTCAGACTGAACTCAGAACCCTTGGCAGTTCACCATGAACCTGGAACCTGACCACTGTAGTCGGACTCCAGGATTACCCCACGCCCAGCCCCCAGGCCCAGTCCCAGCCCCACGACTCCCCCTCAGGACCAAGGACACTGTACCAACCCCTGCCCTCCCTGGACCAGTTTGTAGACCCAGGTTTCTGGCCCGCACTCCAAGCCAACCATGGATTCATGATGGAATCATCTTAGTTCCACAGCGTGGGGTCCAACTTCCCTCATTCTGGGAGGGCACAGGGGTCCCATTGCTGCCTGGCAAGGGAAACTCACTGCTGGGAGCCAAGGGGTTGTGAGGGGTGATCCATGCATTTCAAAGTAGCACCTCCTTATCTCAACATGGCCCTCTCTAGAGCCTCTGCTTTCCAAGGTGACAAGGTCCTCTCTCAGTCCTAGGTACAATAACCAGGACCCTTTTGCAAAGCAGGGAGGCTGTCCCCGTGCCTGTGTCAGGCTGCCCTCTGAGATCAGCCTCAGCAGACATTGGAACCAGAACACATCGGAGCAGGGTCCCTTCTGCGTGGGTAGCACCACCATCCACTCAGATACCCGGGCCAGGACTCCAGGCAGCAGCCTTGGCTCCCCGCTCTTCCCCTGTCCTAATCTAGTTTACTACCACACCCCACTGGCCTCCTGAGAATCTTCTTGAAACTCCCTGCTTTTCAGGATTCCTGTGGTGGCTGTTGCCCCGATGTGGACCCTGGCCAGAGGTGCCTCTTCCAGATCTAGATCAAATGGCGTTACTGCCCACTTAGCACCCCAAAGCAGCACTCCAGGCCAGAGGGAGCTCCAGACCCCCAATGACTCTGCCCAAGACAAATCAGGTGGACAAGTCCCCAAAATGGCAAGTCCAGGCCTTGGATGGCTGTGCACCCAAGGTTTCTCCCCAGCCCACCTGCCAGCTCTCACCTCTGTGCCTTGGCTCTTCTTCGTGCCTGAAAGCCCTCTGTGCGTCCACATCCCTGGTGAACTGCTGCTCATCCATGAAGACCCACCTCCTCCAGGCAGCCTTCTCCAACCTCCCGACCTGTCATGTACACCTCGGGCTCTGCACTCACCACTTAGTCCCTTGATTCGAAAATGTCATCAATTACAAAGTACATCGTGTCACGTTTTTGACAGTGGGGGGTGGTGAAGCTTTATTAAATGTTTGCATCAATTGGAAAATGCATCCTGATGTTGGAAATGCTAATGTATGGGAAAAAAAGGGTATTAGCCCTGGCCGGGTAGCTCCATTGGTTAGAGAGTCGTCCCAATACACCCAGGTTGCAGGTTCAATCTCCAGACAGGGCTTTTGCAAGAAGTAGCCAATGAATGCATAAAACAAGCGGAACAACAGATTGTTTCTCTCTGTCTCTAAAATCAATAATGGAAGAATTTTTTTAAAGAAAAACGGTCTATGCCATCTCCAGCTGTAACTGATGCTCCCAGTTTACCCTCTTGTTCGCAGGGCCTGCCACACAACCTGACAGAGAAAGGCCTACTTGGCACTCGAGGGGTGAGTGAGTGACTGGGTGCACGAGCCCCTCAGCCCACGGTGGTACATGGGGTTCGGGGCAGAACAGGCTCAGAGGCACCCAGTGTGCGGCAGCAGGGGCCTCTGAACTCCCTTCTTCCAACCCCTCTGCAATTCTTTGGCACTCTGGCCTGGGTTTTCTGGGGCAGCCCCAATTTTAAATGCTCTTCCTGATGAACTTGTCAGACCAGAGTCTCTGTGGGTTCTCAAATGCCAGCCATCCTGCTCCAGGAGGTGGCCCTCCTGTTCCCCACTGCCCTGGAAAATCCCATCCACAGCCCAATCTGCAGGCCCCACAGGCCTAAAACCAGGGTCCTACGAAAGAGACGGTCTCCACTGTGCCACTCATTGAGTCACTGGCCCTGGAAAGTGGCTCCTGGAAGCCCTAGCTGGGAGGTTGGTGAGTCCTTGGGTTCCGGGAGGTAGTGCCAAGTTTCTGGTCTGGGGGAGGCAGTGTTTTGGGGTGGTGCTGCCCTCTGGTGGTTGAAGGAAAGTCGATTGTAAATTTGCCTTTTCTGGTTGGCTTCAGTCATTCCTTCTCTCAACAACCCTTTGTCCAGTGCCCAGACTCTGCCAGCCTCGGGCTCAGATAGAGACGGTGGAAGAGGAGTAGAACCCCATCTTTGTCCAGCTGGTACACTCACAGACACGTCATTACTTGGTACCTCCCCCGGATGACTAATAGGTATCGCAAACTTAAAGCGTCCCACACTGAGCTCCTGCTCCCACCACGCAGACCCTGTCCAACCTGCTGCTCTCCTGCCTCCCCACCCCCGTCATGGCTCCTCCATTTCCCAGAAATCTAGGAGTCATCCTCACTTCCCTCTTCCCTCACCTGCCCCCCACATACACATGCTGTCATCCAGTCTGCCCTGTGAACTACATGATGTGTCTGTTTCCAAAGCATACCCTGGTCCTTCCCGTCTGCCCTGTCGAACTCTTTCTCAGCCTCGCCTCCTCCCACCTGGAGCTGCCGCCTGCACCGGGCTCATCGCAGGGCTCCCTGCCTCTCCTCCACTCCAAGTTTTCACGGGCCTAAATCAGACCCCACCTCCAATGACTGCCTCTGCACCGAGGATAAAGCCCACCTCCTACCCTGGCTGGCGGAGCTCAGTGGGTTGAGCGTGGGCCTGAGAACCAAACGATCATGGTTCAATTCCCAGTCAGGGCACATGCCTGGGTTGCAGGCCAGTTCCCAGTGGGGGACGCACGAGAGGCAACCATACATTGATATTTCTCTCCCTCTCTCCTTCCCTTCCCCTCTAAAGATAAATAAATAAAATATATTTTTTAAAAAAACCACCTCCTCTTACGTGGTAAGACCTCACCATTTTGTCCCCTGCCCACCTCTCTAATTCAACTCCAATCTTCTTCCCCATGTCCTTTAGTCTCCAGTCTCTCGGACAAGCCAAGTTTATTTCTACCTCAGGGGTCTTGACTTTATAATTCCCCTTGCCTGAAATGCCCTTTCCTGTGCTTTGGGGCAAGCTGAGCTCCTGCTCCCCACGGCATCTCGTGGGCTGAAAGGTTTCCACTCAGGAGGCTCTCGCTTGTCATGAGCCTGTTTGTCGTGTTCACTGCTGCCTGCCTCACACCCATCATGGCTCCCCACACAAAATTAGGCCCACAAAGAGAAACAGGCAGGATTCATTGGTGGCCTAGTCCAGTGGGGAAGACCTGCTAAATGCATACCTACAATAAATCTGGCAAGACCTATAATTCGAGGTGGTGGGATGATCCTGAGGGTCATGGGAAGGGTTGAGGAGGACAAGGGAGGAATGGGGAAGGTCTTGAACTTGACATTGTGTACATGGATGTGTGAATGAGGTGGGGCTGAGAACTGGCACTTGCCAAGGCCCAGGAATGCTCCTCTCCACCTCCATCCTGGGCTTTGAAGATCTAGGAGGATGAGCTTGGGAGCTTCCCCGACTTCACCAGGGATGCACAGGTTACTGGGAGACACTCCTGCCCCACACGGACAGCCACCTCTCTGATGTCAGGGAACCAGGCAGTGCCAGGCTCTGCTTGGGATGCTAGGAATTCATTTCACTCACTCACTCACTCACTCACTCACTCACTCACTCATCTGACAATGTTTGTTGAGCTTCTGCATATGCGAGGACTGGTGCTTGGCCTTGAGGATCCAACACAGGGAGCGAGACAGTGAACTTATGGGCAAACTCCACATAATAATAACACTGACATTTACTGGGTTCTCATTATGTGCAAGACACTCTTCCTAGAGCTCTGATGATCTCGTTTTATACTCAAAACATCCTTACGAGGCAGGTGACGAGTTACTATAAAAGCTAGGAGCTTCCTGAAATGGGACTCAGGGAAGTCTCTAGGAAGGGGCCTCCCCGCCCCCGCCCCCGCCCCCACCCCCGCCAGATGGATAGGACCGAAGCAGCTTTGTTTGGGGGCGGGGAAGAGCTTTCCCGGCCCTTGTTATGTCGGATGCTCCCATATCTCCAGGACTTCCTCCCACCCAGTCCCAGAACCTTTGAGGGGTGAACCTTGGCCCACAAGCACGGCCCTCAACCATGGGCCGGGCTTTCTGCCGGCTTCGCCCAACCCGCTTCCAGGGAGCAGCTCCTCTTCCTGGAACCCTCCAGAAGGTCACACAGTCCCCGCACTGCCCCGGGCTCGTCTCCTTTTCCACTCCGTATCCTTAGCCCGGACGTGGATCCAACCTGTACCCCGCCCCTCCTGGGCTGAGTCGCGATCCCCAGCCGTGCCTGGCGCGGGCTCTCCCTGGGCTTCTGCCCCGGCCCTCCATGGCTCCGCCCCACCCCGCCCCGCCCCGCCCCCAGGTCCGCCCCACCCCAGACTCGGATCCACCCAAAGACCCAGTTCAGCCGGACTCGGGCCTCAGCAGCGCCCTGCCTCCTACGCCCTCCCGGAACCGTCCCCAACGCGCGTGCGCATCGTCCCTGCAGGCCTGGCGCTGGAATCCACTGTGTTCACGTCGTTTCCTGCCCACACATGGGTGTCCAGTGCGGAAGGCCCGGGCACCTGGAAAGATGGTGGTGGGACAGGTCTCCCCAGCTGAAAAGTACCAGACACGCTCTGCTGCTGGCCACCCAAACGGCACTTCGCACAGAGTTGGCCTGGGAGGTCAGGGGAGAACTAGGATTGTCCCTCTCCCAGGACTGGTTCTATCATTTGCAGGGCCCACTGCAAATGAAATGCGAAGCGCCTTGCTTAAAAATTAAGAATTTCAAGATGGTGACAGCAGAGCATTAAACCAAGTGTAAGGTCCTGAGTGTAGGACCCCGTGTGACTAGTTGCATCATTCACCCATGAAGTCAGTCCTGTCTCCCCTTCCTATATACCAACCTTTCATTATACTTGATAAATTTCCTTATCCTCCCACTCCTGGGACAGATGCAGTGAGAAGTCACTAAAGCCAGCCCCACCCTCAAGGATGTCGAAGTGCCACGGGAGAGTGGTATGGGCACACACCCAGCCTGGATGCTCAGGAGGGCAAGAGAGAGCTGGGACAAATATTTTTGTTCTGGAATCCCAAACCCGGTGTTCACTATGTCCACACTCTGCTGTGGACGCTAGGGCATTTCACCTCTCTGAGGCTTGAATGATGGCACCTCCCCAGGCAGGGTTGGGTGTGAGTGTGAAATGCGATCACAGGTACACAGAGAGGCTAGGAAGCCAGTGGGTAGGACTAACACATGAGCCAGAGTCTTCAGGTTTTACACGCTGAGATATTTTGGGCAAATGGTCAGTGTCCATAACTGTTTCTCATCTTTAAAATTATAATAAAAAGACCCTGGCTTATGTGGCTCCGTGGATTGAGTACCGGCCTGCGAACCAAAGGATCACTGGTTCGATTCCCGGTCAGGGCATGTGCCTGGGTTTTGGGCCAGGTCCCCAGTAGGGGGCACTCAAGAGGCAGCCATACATTGGTGTTCCCCTCTCTTCCTCCCTTCCCCTCTCTAAAAAAAATAAAATCTTAAAAAAAATGATAATAGTAGGGTTGGTGTGAGGATTACGTGTTACTACATGAAAGTACTTAGAACAGTGGGCAACACATATGAAGGCCTTTAGATGCCAGCTGTTTTTTCTGTTACTGCCTAGGAAAGGCACAGAATGTCCACATTAATCCCTTCTGGTTGAAGGGGAAATGGGAGGGGCTTCTGGAGAAAGAGGTGTTTGAAGGGAGGATAGGTTTTCAGTTGTGATGAGGATGGCACACAGGCCCTAAACACAGCAAGTCTGAGGACCACAGAGGTGCCAGTTCAGCCTCTTAGAAGCACCTACCATGTCCCAACCATGGTGCTTCCTATTTTACAGATGTCAGTGGCAGTGTTGATTCTGTTTAGACATGGCCTTGGAGGGTTACTGAAAATTTCTGTGTGCTTTGGGAAGATTAATTCAAAACTGACTCCAGGTGAGATTGGAAACAGCGCTCCCACCCGAAAAGAAGCTGGGTGGGTAGCATTGGCACAAGAAAGGAAGGGGGTGTATGAGGTAGCGGGAAAGTGAGTTTGGAGAACGTGACAACAGATCAGCTGTGTTGTTGAGAGATGGGTCTCTGGGTATCCATGGGGAACACTCATCCTGGTTATCCACTATGTGTCCAGCTGTGTCAGCTGCTGGGGAGAAGATGGTGAGCAACACCGACTGCTCTCTGTCCTCATAGCTTCTGGCTAGCTGGAAGACTGGCTTATGGAAGTCCTGATAGTTGCGTACTATCAGACATCTGGTCTTGAGGAGGGTGGGGCAGGGCTTCCAGAGAAAGTAACATGTGAACGGAGGAAGTTGAAACCAGCAGAGGGAACGCCACGTGTAAAGGCCCAGAGATGGTGGAATTGAAGTTAGCTATGGGTGGAGAGGGGTAAAAAGGGCAAATGATGAGGACACTTGAGGACTTTATCCTGAGACACATCTGATGGATTTTAAGTAGAATAGTCAAATCTAATTTTTAAGAGAAATGTTCTGGCTGCCAACATGGACGACGGTGTTGGACTGGAGGCTGGGAGGCCTCAGGGCTCTTGCTGTGGTCTAGGTTCTGGAGAATAGTGGCTTCAGCTGGGGTGGCAGAGATGAGGTTACTGAGATGAGGCTACAGATGGTTTCTGAGATATTCAGGAGGCAAAATTGACAGGCTTCCTTTCCTGGGCCAACATGGCCACTCCTATACCCATCCTCAGGAAACCAACATGGAATCAGTCCACTGTCCAGAACCCTGTCCTTCACTGGAATGTGCAGAACTGAATGTGGTACGCAACCTTCAGCTTGGGAAGTGGGCAGGAACCCCTGGTCTCCTGAAGATGGTAGCAAAAAGCCTACTCAGGGCCTCCCAGATGGGATTTCAGCTCTCCTGAGAAGCCACCATCAGGGATGAGGAGGCAGTCTGCTGGCAGTGTGTGGCGCACTTGCCTAAAGGCTGGAAGCTTGTATCCCGCAAGTAATGAGAAGTAGTAGATGGCAGTTGGCCTTGGCTAGCAGCTCTTCAGATGTGTCAAGATCAGAAATCCCCATTTCCATAGTCCTCCTCCCAGACTCTACAGGGCCACTCCAAGCACTGCCTTGGGGGAGTATAGGTGATCAGATATTCTCAAACTTATACTTGCATTTCCATTAAGAAGTCCAATGAAGTGCAATGTGGCGATTTTAGAAGCTGCTTCTGCTCAGGATGAGACAGGCAACCCCTGACCCTGGCTTTTCGCCAGAGGACCTCCTGACTCATTCTCTCTCATGCACAAATGTGAGCGCACGCACACACACACACCAAGGCAGAAAAGGTTTTTGTTTGTTTGTTTGTTTTGTTTTGTTTTTAAAGTCTTTTATTAAAAACAAAAAACAAAACCCAAATCAAAATATTTCCCATTGGAAGCTATTTCTTTTTTTGCTTTTTAAAAATTTTATTACACAAATATCTCCCATCCCCATGTGTCAGAGGAACGATGTCTTTGCTCTTTCTAAAACCAATAGTGGAGAATGTTTAGAAAACAGAAGTCCGTTCAGCTTCCCTCCTTCCCTGGTCCCAAATAACCCCAATGTGTCAACTGAGATAGCATGACTTGTCCCCTTAATGCTTACATTTAATTTAAAATTTTTAGCACAACATTGGAGATTGACTCTAAATCAGCAACAAAAAATATATATTTACAATATTTCTCAGAAAAAACAAAAACACAACCAAACCCTTTAAACATAGTGACTTTAGGAGTTTTATTTATGGAGCAGTTATTTTTTTAATCACCAAGTGATTTTATATTATATATATATAAATTTTCTTCCTTTCCTTTGCGGTTTTTCGCCCCGGTGCTCGGACAGACGGAGGCAGGTGTGTGGTCCTGTGGTCGGAGGGCAGGCTCTTCTGGCAAGGCCGTATCTAAGAGCAGATTGCAGGAGAGGCGATGGAACTCCCGGGTTCCTCTGTCCCCAAAGAGACATTTCTTTCCTCCATACGGACCATCCCTCACCTCTAAAAACCATTTCCCCTCACGGTCCCAGAGAAAAGGAAAACCCGGCAAAGGCATAGGTCCATCTGCCACCGCTCCTGGGTTCCCTTTTCTGCTGACCAATTTACGTGCACGGTAAAAATGCTTTTTCCAAACCAAAAACAAAAATAAAAACCAAAACCCAAAACAAACCATCAGCTTGGAAATTTCTGCGGATGAAATGTCCCAAAGTCAGAGGCACTCTCCCGGCACAATCCCTGCTCTGAAGGGGTCTCTCCACCTCCCCTTTTATAAAAAGACAACACAACAAAACAATCTTTTTAGTATTTTCCACAGGAGCAACCAAAAAAAGGCAGGAAGCTTCCAATTATAGGTCATTAACATTAATAAGGTTTCTGCTCAATACCCAGGGTTCTTTACAGAGAAGTCCCCCTAACTGAGGCACTCTGGAATAAGTCACTGGCATTTCCTCCAAGTGTCAGCCCCAGGTTGCTGGGCCTGGAGACCAACAGAAGGGGCAGAGAGGGTCACGGGAGCAGACTGCTGCTTTTAAGGTGCAGCCAAGACAATCAGCAGATTGGAAGAAACAGACACAATGCCACCCCTTCCTCCCAGGACCCAGTTTACTCTTAACTTAGGAGGCCAGTCAATGCCAGGGTCAAAGCTGGGCTAGGTGGCAAAGAGGGAGGTCCCCTCTGCCTCTATTGCTTTGGAAGTGGCAAGGGTGCAGTTGGCGTCTCTCCTCAGGGTGCCTGGGCTCCTTGCCCTCCCCTGTAGGGCTTCAGGAGGAGAAGAGCCTGAGACTGGGCTGCAGGGAAGGGGCCAGGGAGGGACGGGGTTGGAGGACGAGGAGGTGGGCAAGGTTGTGCTATCACTGTCCTTCCAGAGGGAGAGCAGAGTGCAAATCCGCATCTATCACTTATAAGCTCTTGCCACAGGCTGCTGCTACTGAGCATCTATCTCCTCACACATTTCAATATTGACCCAAAAGAAATTCCGACCTTTCTTTCTTTTCCTACTTTTTTTTTTAAAGTGCAAAAAGCTCTCTGCTGCCCTAGAGAGAGGATCTTTGGACAGGCCGTTCAATGCAAAGAAAAAGGGGGCAGCTGATGGGGCTTGACACAGGGGGGTAAAGTGGGTGACACCACACTCCCCTCCCTCCCTCCCCCCCCAACACACACACGCATAATACACTCAGCCACACACACAGAGGCACATGCACACCCCCTTGCACGGCTGCAGGCAGAGGGCAGGTGACTGGCTTCTAAGCAGGAACTCTCCCTCCCCACAAAAGGTGCCAGATCAGTGAGCCACTGGGGCTAAACACAGGTCTGGGCTCTGGGGGCTACACTACACTGGAGGCCTGGTGCCTGCTGGGAGGCAGGTGGGGACTTGGCCCAGGTCTCTGCTCCCCCAGCCGGGGGAGAGAGGCTGCTCCCTCTGAGGACACTCATCCTGGGAAAGCCCTGTTCAGGCAGGAATAAAGATGTGGAAAAGGGCGGTGGGAGGCTGAAAAGGAAGTGGGAACAAGGAGACGGCGCCTGTCTCAGAATCTGCTTAGGAAGCAATAAAATGGGGGTGTCCCTGGGATACAGTTCCAGCTCCTCTGAAGAGCCTCAACTCCAATAAGTGCAACAAGGACCTCATAGAGACTAGTGGGAAAGTTGGGGGTGGGGTAGCCTCATTACGTGAATTACCATGGAACCTTGGACAGGATCAAGCTAACGGGAGGACAGGGGAGAACACAGACACGAATGAGAGGTCTTAAGACACCTCAACAGCACCAGTGTGATCTGTATGGGTCTGGCATTCACGGGGCTGCTGCCCCTCCTGCGTAAGCTGGGAGAGTGTGACGGAGGAGAGACACGCACTGGACACCACAAGGAGAACCTGGCCACGGAGACAGGGCCACTTTCTTCCCTGGGAGTTCGCTCAGAACCAGGCACTGCTGGGGACCATGGATGGGGAGCAGGGCCCCAGGGCCCAGTGCAGATGACAGTTGCACAGACAACCCAAACTCCGAGCCTGGCCTCCTGGCACGTAGGCAGGTGAGCGGGAGGGCAAGCAGGCACCTCGGCAGCACACAGCCTACGCTTTCCCCTTGGATCGATTTGCTACTCCCTTTTCCTTAGGAGGAAGAAGAGCAGGCAGGTAAGCCTAGTGTCCACCATTCTCTCTGCCCCGCCTGTAGGAGAAGGGCTCAAGGGACAGGAGAGCAGAGAGGGAGTGTGACGCTGGCCTCAGAGCCTGTGCAGGGTTGGGGAGAGAGGCTCTCCTGGCTGGGGAGTCAGGGGTAGATCAGTTTCCTGTTCAATTTCGGCCGGGTGCATCTTAGCTGATCTTCTGTATCAGCTTCTCGTCAGACAGGCAGTAGAGACTGTTGATGGACAAGTCTGAGATGAAGTGCTCGCAGGCTTTACGAGTAATCTGCTTGCATCCTCGAAGGTCGATCAAGGTGACATTGGCAATGCGCCGTAGGTAGATCAGGGTCTGGTCTGTCAATTTATTGCAGCCTGTGGGGAAAATAACCACGAGGAGAATGCTATGTACACACAGCCACAGGAGTTTGCCTTTGCTGCTCAATTCCCCAGCTCTTTCCCTTAAAATGCTAAATGATAGCCTTCCTTGTCCCACAACTACCTGGCTCAGAGACCAGAAGTGCCATAAGCACTGTGGCTTCTGAAGGCCCCCTGCCACCTCATTCCTTGTATTGCAAGGCTGAACAAACTGAAGCTGGGTGGTGGCCATGCTCTTAGGCACCTGACAATTACTCCAGGCCTTGGCCTTGGCCCTGGCCCCCGCATCAGTTAGCAAAGGGATAGAAATCCATCTCCTTGTCCAGATGTGAGGAAACGAGGTAACACAATTTGGTCAAGCTCTGGCGAGGGCTGGGACCTCCAGGAGACACAGGGCACTGTATGCCATGAAACAGCGCAGCAGCATACCTGCCATATTGAGCTCTGTGAGGGAGTAACGAGTGGAAGACCCGACAGCAGTGAGTAGATTGGAGGACTGATCTGTCAGGTGGCTGCAGTGACTGAGGTCGAGTCGAGAGAGGAGGGGCATGTGGCGAATGATGAGGCGAAGCGTGGCATCTGTGATGTCAAGGCCTGCCAGCCGGAAGTCGGTCATGTTCCGGAGCTTGCTGCGATTGTCCTGACCTGCACAAACAAGGAAAGAGCCTACGTCAAAACTCTTCACTCTAGCTGGGCCAGGTAGCTCAGTTGGTTAGAGCATCGTCCCAGTATGCCAAGGTTGCGGGTTTGACCCCAGATCAGGAAACATATGAGAATCAACCAATGATGCATAAATAAGTGGAACGGCAAGAACAACAAAAATGGATGTTTTAGCCCTGCTTGGTGTGGCTCAGTGGCTTGAGTGCTGTCCTGTGAACTAAAAGGTCATAGGTTGGATTCCTAGTCAGGGCACATATTTGGGTTGCAGCAGGCCAGGTCCCCACTAGGGGCACACAAGAGGCAACCACCCATTGATGTTTCTCTCCCCCTCCTTCTCTCTAAAAATAAATAAATCATTAAAAAAACCTCGCTGTTGCTCTCAAAACAAATAAAGGACCCTCTTGACTCTATTCTAGCTCTAAAACTACAGGGAGCTTCCGCTACTCCCTGGCCAGACACCCTTGCAGGGGGTTAAGGCATAACTGCCCACACCCAGCCCTGCCTTCAGAGTGAGCAGTGTGTGTGGGCAGTTTCTAGGAAACCAGACACATTTTCTTTCTTCCCAGCTGTTAGATTATGCCTCACACAGCAAAAGGGTATGTGGGGAATGCCCCTGCTTTTCCCATGCTCCTACACTTTTCTACACCATCTTATGCAAACAGCTCGTCAGGTTCCACCTCAACCCAGAAGCTTTCCCAGACCTTCTCAGGCTTTATACTCGCCGGATCCCAAATCCCACTGACCCACAGAATGGACTTACTCCTTTGTTTGTAGGTAGTTAACCTACACTTGTACACAGTTCATCATGCTGTTCTCAATCTGCACAGCGTCATCTATGAGACTACCTTAGCTTCTGAGGATGAAGTATGTTGAAAGTCAAGCACAGAGAAATCAGGCACAGAGCATACCCGGTTTATCAGCCGGTGGAGTCAGCAAGTCCCGAATTTGAGGGTCCTTAATTCCTACTGCCCACCGAAGATCAAGGGTCCTGAGAAGGGGGCAGCTGGAGGTGCTGAGGGCAGAGACTGCAGACCAGGAACAGCCAGCTAGGAGGAGGTCTTTCAGTCCTGCAACACAAGGAAATAGACATGCAGTAACATATACTCTGTCACCACATCTAAGGTAAATGGATTCCTAGTCTAATGGGAGAAAGGGACTGTATCCTCATTTTACGCTAGTAATTCAGCTCAAAGATTCCTATTAAGCACCCTCCTACATTACATCTTTTAGCTTTGGTAGTAAAACAAACTCAGTCCCTACCAGAGCGATGCGAAGGAGACTTCCTGTCTTTCCAAGACCTTAAAATGTGGAAATAACAGGATCTTACAAGGGGCTCATCGAAGCAACATCTTACTCAAATTCCCTCTTCAGTGGCAACAATGAGAAGCCCTGCAGGGCTGGCGGCAGCACCTGATTCCATTCTTTTTGTTGTCTAGTGCAGTGATTTGTCTGCCAGTCCAGAGTGGCACCTTAGGGAATGGCAGTTAAAGTGCCCCTGGGTAAATCTCTTGCTAAGCAGAAAGGCAACTGCAGTATAGGGTTGCTACCCTGAAACACTTCTTAAACATACTGCCAACAAAGCAGCTTTCCCTGCCTGCTCCCGGGGACCTGGACGGGCAGTGGCAGGGCTGCTCACCTGGCAGCCTATTGACAAGCCATGTCAGTTGTTTTTTGGAGATGTTGGTCCAACTGAGGTCGAGGCTAACTGGCTGCCTCTTGATGATGCCACTGAGAGCCTGCGGTACAATGGCCTTACACCTACTCAAGTCAATTTTTGTCCAAAGTCTCTTGTCGCAGCACCTGTAACAGAAGGAAGGAAAACCAGCTGTCAATAACCCAATATCCCTTATTAGAGGAACTTCCATTATAGACTGCTGGGGCTTCTGGGAAAGCAGAGCATCTGGAGGGCCACTCTCCCTGGCTTCTTCTGCATGCTTATAAGCTTATAAGGATCATGCCTGTTGGGTTTTGTTTTTTTTTTCCGCCTCTGAGAACAGGGCTGGTCCTCTGTAGCAACCTTAGAGGTTACCTGGTGGATAACCCAACCAGTTCCCCTTGATTTACTCTGGATGGACTGAGAACACAGCACAATTGTTAGGGACACACAGCAAATGATATACTGTAAGTTCTCATTTACATTAGAATGGTATAGCTCTCACCAAAGTGCATATAAGGGAGCATTAAAAAATTTGACTTCTTACTGCCTGAGGCTAGGTTTGCCTCGATTTTCTCCACTGTCAGTCACTCCCAGAGGCCTGGAGATGCAGGTTGCTATTGGGCACACCTACAGTTCACCTACAGATCAGAGCTGAAAGGGAGAGGCCTGGTTTTCCAATGAAACCTGCAAGTTCACAGACCACAAATAACGCTGTTTTGTACAGGCCTCTGTTTAATGTTACCGTGCCTACTCTCAGGCTAGCTCTGGGCCTGGCTGACAGAAGGGGAGAAGGCACATAATGGGAGTCTTATGTAGTTCAGCTTGGAAACCGAGGGACAGAGCCAGGCAGGCCCACTAGCCCTACAAAGAGAAATATTGGGATATCTGAGAATCTGGGCTAGATCACATATTAATTCAGATTTGGGAAATAAACTCATATTTATGAAGAATGGGGTCTTCATTTAAAGACAGTAAAAAAATTTCACCAAGGGCACATGAAATTTCTATGACAAACAAGCTGCTTACCATAAAGTAGTGTAACTCAGACTTTAACGTGTACCAGGACCTCTGGAGAGTTTGTTAAGGACAGACTGCCTGGCCCTACACCCCAGAGGTTCTGTCAGAAGGTCTGAGATGGGCCCTGAGTACCTGCATTTCTAACGAGCTCCCAGGTGAAGCCACTGGTTTGGGCATCACCTCAGAGAACTACTGTAAATAGGCTTTGACCCAGATATAAAGGATGTTCGGAGGCTTGAGGAAAAACAATGCCCTATGGAAATCTTGCTCATCATCTCTAGGGATATTATATTCCCCCTAGTCTCTTAGTGGTTAACCCGAGAAGAAACTGTTGGTCTCGTCAAGGACAACGAAGTCTTGGAAAGCTTCAAAACTGGACTCTGCTTATGGAAGAAAGCAATTCTGGTCCAGGTTTGAGGAATGAGAACTGAAACTGGAAAATTATTAGCAACTTCAATTTTTTTGAAAAGCATGTCCACCTCTCTTGTTAGATGAAGGGGTGACTGAGGCAGGTGTTTAGTGGCCATCATCTGTCTTCACCACCAGGAGAGTGACTTGTACAGAGTAGGCACTCAACAAGTAAGTGACAAGTTCTGCTTACTTGGGGGGGAACTCAGGACTGAAGTTTATGCACAAATTATACAAATCCATCCCCCAAATCAGTGTCCTATGTCTTGTAAAGAGAGGTGGAAAAGTATGGAGCAGGGAAAGGAGGCAAAGGGTCTATTCCCCTTGTGACACTTACAGACACAAGTGGCCACATCCTGAACAGGACCTCAGTTTGGGGAGCAGACTAGGTTAATTTGACCCTTTAGGACCCAACAAGCCTCCAGATGCCAACACCCACATTTGTCTCATATGAAAAACCTGCCACCTACTCCCGTACCCCTAGTCCTGACCCCTGTATCCCTGCTCACCATTTATACCACGTCTTGCACACTCGCATACATTCACAAAGTTCTCTGCGGCTGAGGTAGCGGAAGACAGACATCCAGACCTCCCGCTGCATCCAGCTTTCGTCTCCATCCTGAGCCCAACTGCCCCGGCCATTCAGCCTGGCTGCACCCCCCTCCTCTGCACTGTCATCTTCCTCCTCCTCCTCCTCCTCTTCCTCCTCCTCTCCCCCCAGCCCCTCCTCATCCCCACGCTGGGGGGTTCGGGCTGGGCAGTGCTGCACTAGCACTCGGGGGGAATGGCGAAGGTTGGCAGAGGAGGCCGTGATGGCCTGCAGCTTGGGCACAATGGATGTCCCGTGGAGCTCTTTGGTGGGCCTCTGCAGCGTGACAGTGAGGTACGATCCCCGGATCTTGGCTTTCTCAACTTCAGACAGCTCCTTTTTGCCGCTGGGATTGTTCTCCTTTTCCCGTACCATGGTGCGCTCTGTGGCCTGCAGCCGCAGCAACTGCCGCCGTTTGAAGCGCTCATCGCGGCTGGCACTGTGGTGGTCGCTGGGGCCAGCCCCAGGGGATGACCGAGTCACCATGCCCCGAGGGGAAACAGGGTCATGGATGAGCTGCAGCATGGAAGTGGGCGAATGAGGCGGGGGTGTGAGGGGCTCGTCGCAGCTCCGCAGGGGCCGCAGGACTTTGGCTTGCACGGCTTCTTCATCACTCTCTTCCATTTTCCGCTTCTGTAAAACAGGCCCCAAAAGCCACATCAGTGCTTCCCTGTTACTGCCAGGGACCTAGAGAGAAGACAGATTGCTCTTCTATGGAGAAAAGCACCAAGAGATGCTTCTGGGGATAGAAAGATGCCAGTGGTGAAAGAAAAGAGGCCTCCATGCACTGTTTGGACTAGGATGCAGAACCTGAGAGCAGTAAACACGACAGACCATCAGCTCTACCACCGTCTGAGCTCGCCTCCTCCACTCACACCCCACCCTATCCCCAGACAGCAGGGGCGTGTACGAGATAAAGCAGAGAATGGGGACCTCTGTGAGAAACCGCACTGTTCCCAGTGGAATCTGCGCAGGATGCGAAGGCAGGATTCAAGTTGGGTGAAGCCGACTTTCCACAAAGGACCACAACTGCATCTTATGCCACTTGTGCTCTCCAGTCTCTTGTCCCTGTCTGGATCCCACCTTGGCTATGTTGCCATGAAGCCTAATCAAAGTGTTCCACTAGGTATCATAGCAGTAGTTGATTTTCCTGAAGGAGGTGTTTTCTGTCCCTAAGCAATAACCCTGCTCCTTTTTCTCCTTCCATTCTTAGTTCACTATGGTTGGAAGTGAATGACCATCTTTTGAGTGCTGGCTTTTACAGTGGAGTAAAACTGAAATATAGCACTTGCCAATCCACCTGTTACAGCAGAGAAGCATGTGCCCACTACCATCAGTGAAGACAAATGTAAAAATCCACTAGTATAAGAACTTGCAAAAATGAGAATTTTAACATTAGTCAACTTCAGAAATCTTTGCCTGTGAAGATATTTAGATTGAAAACTCAACTAACTCACTTCTCAGGGGAAAAGAAATAGATAAGAGATAAGAACACTTGTCCCTACTCCTGCATAGTGCACCTGGACACCACTGGGCCCTGGATGAGTGACACTAGGCCAGCTGCCTCCTCCGTATGTGCCCTTAGTAGGTATTGTCTTGTTGGCCCCAGTAACCAGAGTCTTTCTGGCCCTTTGACATTACTGATGACCACTGGACTAGCAACCACAGCTGCTCAGGACCAAGGTCATGGGACTGGTCTTCCCTGGGGGAGGGGGCTGCCTCTGCAGGACACATTTGGGCCCAATGGGCGGGCTTTCTGAGGCACAAAGGTGGAAAAAACAAAACTGTGAACCTGCTCGACCGGAAACTCCAGCACACCACTGTTTCACCAGCTGCCTCAGATCACTCGCTGCCCTCAAGCTTAACTCCACAGGACAATGCTGCTCACCTCATTTCCCTGCTCAAGCAGCCCAGTTATCGTTTCTCTTTTTCTAGGGCTTCAGGGTATATATGGACCCCAGCTGTTTGCAGACCCCAAGTGGAACAATGTTCCATAACACAAAAACAAAATATTAAAAACTCAAACAAAAGAAAAAAAATAATTAACCAAAGGAAAAAATATTTCCCTGGGTCAGAAAATCAGCACGAATGAAGTTGCAAAGGCAAACATACAGCCACCGCCTTAGCTTGATGCTTCCTTTTCTCCCAGTGCAAATCTGGATGAAGTCCCCTTACCTGGGCTTTCTCTGAGCTGTCTTCCTGGTAGCACTTGGGACACTCCCAGCAATTTGGCAATTCCTCGTTGAGCAACCCCTCTCCATCCATCTATAGGTAGACAGGGATATTAAAAATCTGTCTCATTTTAATAAAAAAAGAAAGCCTGTCTCTTAAGCCTCTTTATTAAACAATAACCACACCTCATGGTTGGGAAAACCCACTCCTAAATACACTGATCTATACGAGAGAAAGAATGAGAATCATCTAGTCCCACTTTAGCACTTCAGGCACTGAGAAACTGGCTACCCGCACTCTTGGTTACTTGGCCAAAGTTAGGCCCCATGAGGAAATTCCTAAGAGTCTGGGGCCTCTTCTCCCAACACATATACTCCTGAAGGTCTCATGACACTTTGCAAAAGGAACTGAACACACAGGAATGGTGCCAGATCTGACCCTGACAGTGGTACAGAGTTAAACACATAGTCTCTGTGACTCAATGTTCTCAATGTAAAGTGGGGATAAAGAACAATGCCCATCTTCCAGGGTTGTAGAGAAGATAAATGAATTATGTATTATGTAAAGTGTTTAGAAAAATGCCTGGTATATAGTAAATGCTTTGCATTAACCATTTATCATTATCATGGGGATAATATCCTATTTTAGATTCTAAGATGCATATTTTTCACATTTGAATCTTTCTGAAACTGGGCTACTTCTCATAATTAACAGTCATATAATCACTGTCACCCTGTGGCAGTCATGACATAACTGACACCTCTGGCAAGTCCAGAAAGTATCAGCACCAATGCCCTTTAGACTCAAAGAAATATAAAGAAATGGGGTGACCCAACTTCACAGGGATGCTTTAAAAATTAAACAAGAGTACGCATGTAAAGCAGAAGGACTTGGGAAGTTTCTGAACACATCTCAGCACGGGGTTCAGGATGGAAGAGTTAACTCAGTCTCTGATGTTGAGGGATGAACTTCCTTCTTATTTTTTAAAGCTCCTCAGATGTGCACTGAACCTGATACAGATTGAGCACTCATTAAATGTCACCGAATATCACTACTCTATCTTTTAGTTACTAATATCCAGAGATACAATGAAGTATGCAAGAGAGATGTAAAGACACGAAACATTCCAAAACAGATCTGGAAGTTTCATGATGGCCCGGAGACTCCAAACACATTCTCCGGAGGCTGAAATGTAAGCTCCATGAGGGCATGAACTTGGACTTTCTGGTATACCTGTCTATCCTCAAGGCAAAGCGCAGTGCCTGACACGCAGTACAGACAACTGGATCAAGGGCAGATGTTAGATCACTACAGGACCCACAGCTGATGGCCCACAGAACTGCTCACAGACTCTTGTGACGCATGTCCCAGTCTCCTCTCCACTCAGTACCTTTAGACACTATTAGCTGAGACCTCAGGGTCCCCTTAGGCCTCACCTGGAGGCAGCCAGGATGAACAATCTCATTGCAGATACAGCATTCCATGAGTTTCTTCTCAAAGTCCTGTGTCTCCTCATTTTGATCCACTTCTCCGCAGAGGGAGCATGTGACTGAGTGAGGCAGTCTGGGCTACAAGGGGACAAAGACAGAAACCCAGAAAAGAGTAGACTTAGATGCTTATTGTTTCAGCTTCCCTTTAACTGAGATGGGCAATTTGGTTCTTGTATTTCTCCAGTAAACACAGAAGGAGCATGGAGACCAGGCAAGGAAGTGGCTAAGAAACTGGGGAGAATCAACTAGCTAGAGACCGAGAGAGATCAGTTTATTTTCAGTCAGCCTGTCCTTGGTCTCAAGGTCCTTTCTTTCTAATCCACTTAAAGAGGGGACAGATGGCAGTGATTTGTCCTTCAAACACTGGTCTCTCATTTGAAAATTGGGTAAGGCTGAAAGAGTATATTAGCTAATCTTTAGTACTAGATGCATTCCTTCAGAACCCAGGGAGAAAAAGGATAAAACAAAGAAAGCCAAAAAGAGAATGATTTTTTTTCTTCCCAACTCTGAAGTCTCTCTAACTGTGTACTATGTGTATTTCAGTCCCTTTGGCACCACTACCCCTCCCCCAAATTCTTTACCCAGCAGACCACTCACTGCCAAGCACTGCCGGAGAACACAGGACTGCTTCATGCGGCCAGGCCCCCCAAACTTCTTCATGTCCCTGCAGTAGTGGCAAACACCACACTCTCCTTGCACACAGGCTTTGCACTTTCGACATCGTACTCGTCTCCGCCTGGCTCCAGACACGATGGGGGAGGCAGCGGCTGGCCTCACAGGTGTTAACCGTGGAGCTGGTTTCATAGTGTGAGGCTTTGTGATGGGGATGGTAGGAACCCGCACCTTTGGCCGGGTAGGGAATTTAAGCTGGAAAGAGAAAGCAGTGAAGCCAAATATATCAGGTAGCTTTAAGGACTGGAGAAGGTAGAAGATTACAAGGCTTGGCAAACTACAGCTTGTGGGCAAATCTGCCTGCTGCCTGTTTTTTGTAAATAAGATTTACTGGAACACAACCATGCTCATTTGTTTCTGTATTGTCTATAACTGCTTTTATGTGCATTGGCAGAATCGAGAAGCTTCGACAGTCTATATGGTCTCTGTCGAACCTAAAAAATTTATTATCTTTTTAATATTTTTTATTGGCATATTCCCTTTACAGAAAAAGGTTGCCAATTCCTTCAGCCACATCCCTCTCATTCTGCTGAGCTTTCTAGGTACCATAGTCATTCCAGGGGTCCTCCAACATTTCCCTACCCTGAATACTACTGCTCAGAGCATATTCCTAAAGAAGACAGTGAACTACTTGAGGGTGAGACTGGTCTTGTTCATTTATGTATTACTATGAATCCAAGCATACAATCTGGTAAAGAGCAGATACCCCAACAATCCAGAGAGGACTAAATTGTTTTGAGGCAATCCCACGTGGCCAAGCAGACATCAAACGGAAACCCTGTGTCTAGGAAGGAGATGGTTCTTTAAGACATCTTTCAGCCACACACACATCTTTATATTCTGCTTAAACACTCCTAAAATGTGATGGCCATACCATTTCAGCTGGGGAACACCAAAGAAAGACCTAATTTATCTGCCAGACTCATGATCAGGATCAGAATGCTATCACTTACTTTTATTTAATAACTCTGACAAAGGAGAGTCTGGGAAAAAATTATACAGGGCCTAACTGAAGTCATAAAAACTCCCGACAATTTATTAGCTAAGGGGTAATCCCTTTCTTTTCGTTTTAATTTGATACTGGAAAAACCAAATTCAGGGAAAACTTGAGAATGTGGTCTTCATCTGACATGGAAACACTGTGGCCTTTTAAATAGATATGAAATTATTTTAACTAGCTTTAAATCATTCTATGAATATAATTGAGTCACTGGTCCAGAAGGACAGGAACTGATCCATTCTGGTGGGGGGAAAAAAAAAAGCATACCTTGGCACCCAAACCTAGAAACAGGTCTCCTGGTTTGACAATTCTCTCAAGAAAGTCACCTCTAAAGATAGCCAATTACCTAGGAGTCAGAACAGAACTGAGGGATGATTTTCTGTGCATTTATATTAATGCACCAAAAGCTATCTGCTACTAGTTGTGTTTTTACTTCCTGAAATGCTAACGATCTGAGAGCAAAATGCTTTACGACCTGAAGGTCGTGAAGAGTTTCTTACCTTATCCCTTTTTGGCCACTGTACTATAGGGACTCCAGTGAGAGCTAGCTTGGGATCGCTGTTGGCAAGCTCCTCCAGCAAAACCTAAGGGTAACACAGGAGAAAAGAGGGGGAATAAAGCAGGGCATAGTAAACAAAGAGCCAACCCCCAATGGCATCCAGATTTAGCCTTAGTCCCCACAAGCACCAAGGGGAAGGGCAGGGAAGCAGTGTCTATATTTTCACTTCATACAGACTCGCTGAAAAACAATTAAATCAAAATGAAAGAGAAAACTCAAACTAGTACATAGTGCCAAGACTTTGAATTTACCTTTGCTCCCAACCCGGTACTTGTGAACGCAACTGTACTGTTGACACTTCAGCACAAGCAACTAGCTACCATGGCGACAAGTGTTACTTGTCACACAGTTTGTCATACAGTTCTACGGAAGACAGTAAAACTTTACTTCACCCCTTTACTTTTCCATACCAGTTAATGAATATTATCAGGCAGTAAGTACAGCCTTCATTTTACAGATGTCAGCAAAATGGCAAGAAAAAGACTGGCTAATACTAAATTAATAATATAAACATCAGAGTCTTAATGTCTGGTTCAACCCAGGGCTCTGTTCTTCTAAGGCTGATTATGGAAACCTCAATCTCAAATCTCTCTCCCATACACACACAAACACACACACGGTCAGTCTTTTGCCTTTATTCCTATAAATAGGGCAGGAACACTCTTAGGGGCAATAGTTCTTTCATGGCTTTAACCAATCTAGTTTGAATGACTTAAGGAACAATACTACAGTATAAACTTCCACTTAAATAAATCACATTGGCTGTCATTTTGAAACAAACCTTTTAAGTTTTAGACAAAAATTTCAGAATCTCAAACCCCAGCAGAATGAAATCCCTTTTCCTCTGGCCTTATGAGTCTTAAAGTAAATGATATCAGCAAAAGAATACAAATCCAGGTGAGTATAGGATAGTAACTGTTTCAGAGAAAACTAAACTCTGACCCTGGACAGGTCAGCATGCTTGGGCCATCTCTGATACTCATTCTCACAGTCCTGTGGGCTCTGTGCCCAGAGACCAGGACTTTTTGAAGCATGAGGCATTTCCCTAACAAGCATTTTCTTCCTGAACCTAAGATCACCATTCAAATCCCAGAGCTGGAACTCAGAAAGACCCTTTAATTCATACTCATAAAGCTTCTCTATGAAGATCCCCCTTTGCCAAGCTTCCAGATGTCTCTCACCCTCCCCCAAATTGATTTCATTTCCAGCCGTTTTATTTACTTTGAGTTGCTATGGCATCCTATTCTGGAGCCTCCCGTTAGCACCACACTGCTTGGTGGTAGGCAGGGTGCGGTGCCCCGTGGGACAAGGCTCTGGTATGGGCTCTAATCTCCCTAGGGTGAAAAATGCAGGTCCATTCAAAATGTGTGCTAGAGAGCGCACAGCTCCCCTCCCCCACTTCGCACTGCTGAGGAGTAGGACTCTGCCCATTTCCTCTCCCTGCGAGCACAGCGCTATCCACAAACAGGGACTTTCCACTTTCAGCAAAACACACTGCACAGAAAGATTAGTGATTGTTTAAGAGTAGAAAAGGAACCTAACTGTTCACCAAAAGCAGTCTAGTGCTACTGGCAAGCATTTTGTGGGGAATAGAGAAGGGTAGGTGGAGAAACTGTCTGGCTGGGGCGGGCGGCGGGGGTGGGGGTGGGGGGGTTGGGGGACAGCTGTTCACACACACAGACGCAGTTACTAGGGTCTGTGTGGGTGTGGAGGGAACTGTAGATTGCTTCCAAGCCTCATTTTGCTGGGGCCATACCACCAAGCACAGCCCAGCTTTCATCAAAAAAGACTGACTCCAGCTGAGGCCCTTCAAGAAACCATATAAAGAAGCCACCAACCTTCACCAGAGGGGATTTGGGACAGGGAGCGGGGGCGAGTGCGGAAAGGCTAACGCCTATCTAGAATCCTGGCTTTCGGGAGAACATTCAAACACAAGCCCACACCCCACACTGCACAGGAAGGGGAAGAGAACAGCGGGAGACTGAGCAGAGAAGGGGAAAGGATTCTCAAAACCCAAGCAACCCAATTCAAAAGCACACCCCACCAAGCAAGGGAACAAGTGCAATGACGGCTCCACCGGCACGAAGTCACCTAAGCATTGTCCAGGACTCGCCCGGCAGGCAGTCCTTCTGCCTCTCCGCCAGACAAAGTCCCCACAGTTACACACACCCTGAACCAGGAAGGCTTTGCTATCCGCCCGCCTGACCTTGTGTTACTCGTCCCTCTGGAGCTGCCGAGGCTTTTGGTTGAAGTTTCCCCAGCGTCTTTGTTTTGCTTTCTGTATTGGAAGTTGTGTTGAAGGAGTTAGGTTTTCTGCCTCTACGAAAATCCGATCTACTTGAAAATTCTGGAATCTCCCATAGTACATATGGCAGGGCAGTCCAGGCTACCCACAGGGAGCAGCATGCAGCACTCAGAGCTCCTTCTTGAGACCTTCAGCTCAGCCGCGGCTTCCTCTGCCTGCGAACAATGCTGCTGCGTCACCCACATGCAGCTCCCAGAAATGCTTTGCAACGGAAGATGGCAGGGGGGGGAGCCGGGCTTGCCAGCAGAGGGCCCAGGCGGCCTGCTGCAGAGTCAGGAGGGGTGTGCTCTTCAAGCCTCTCTTCCTGGTCATTGGAGGAGAGCCTGCCCAAGGAGCTGGGCCGAGCCCCGCCCGCCAGCTCCCTCCCACCGCCCCTGCAATAGGAGAACCCGGGGTGGCCCGAGGGCGCTGCTGGCCGACTTCAGCAGGCGCCAGCCAGAGGGAGGGAAGGCTTTAACCCATTCGGCATCTGGTCTTGAATTAGTCCTCCTACCAGCCCCACACCCTTTCCCTGAGGGTCACCTCTTATTGTTAGTTAGCCAGCACTTTCCCTGACTGCACTCAGAGGACTCTCCCCGTGCTCTCAGGCACACAGTGAGTGGCCCAAAGTTTAGCCTCTGGGGAAAAGGCAGGGGGAAGCTGAGTCCCTCTGGAGATACCTTTTTCCCCCACAGGTGACCAGACTTCAATTGCCCTCACTGACACTTTCCCAGCCCAGAATCCAGAAACAGCATACAGGTTTCCAGAAAAACCTTCAGAAATGACACATTCCAACCAATATTGGGATACTTAAAACAATGTGTCTGTTTAACAGCAACAACTTCTACAACAGATGCCTGCCTCCAGTTGGGACTGGGAGCCACCATGTGAGAGATGGGCAAAGGCAGCTCTTCTAGCAGTTCCTTCATGACCACATCAAACTAGCTGAGGTGTGACCTCAGATCAGGGCACTCTACTCTCCTGCCCTGGAACCAGGCTCAGGGAGCCAGCAAATGTGTGCCTGCCAGACTCCTGGGACCTTAACTTATTGAGCTGATTCTGCTCCTCAGGGTATATTCCATGCTCAAGACGCCAGCTCTCCTGCACATTTCCTAGTCTAGTGGTTTGTCCTGACTGCCTCATTCTCATTTCCCTCTAATGAACTGACCTGCATCCTGGCAGACACCCTGATGCTTGTTCTGACAGCCACTGGAGTGATGCCTGTCCCCCCACTCCCCTTGAACTAATCACTAATGTACAGACAGGATGAAGCTCTGAACAAGTGCTCTCTCAGACAACAGGGGACCATGTTTTGGGGTCCAGGTTTATGTAATTTTTAGATTGTCAGAAATGTAACCTGAGCTTTTTTTGGAAATTACAGAAGCTGCTTTGAAATAAACATTTTAGGCCACTAAGAACCTAGCTCTCACCACTAGGCACATTCTTATTTATTTCTAGGACAGTTGTTTCACTGAGTTTCTGGTGCAGGATCAGCAGCCCAATAACCTTCCTGGGGTCTGGGGCTTTTGCTTCCTGGGGCTACGTATTTTAATTTTTACAGTAGTTTACCAAGAAAAGGGGGGGACTTTTGTGCTTTTAGGTGGAGCTCTTCCTGGAAATATTTACATGATCATTCTATCCTAAATCTCTCCTTTACACTTATTCTTAAGACTCAAAGACTCAATCAATCTATTACATGTGAAAAGCTTTCCTTAACAGTGTGAGAGATCTTGGAAAATGCTTATTTCTGTCTTAGTGCTTTCTAACCTAGAGGGATGATACAGTGTAAATACTTAAGAGAAACATGCTACTCTGAATCAAAATGTAAGCTCAAGTTGTATCAAGTACAAATTCTAGAGGCCACCAGAAAAGACTAAAAACAGACAGGGTCCTAGGAAACATTGCAAGTTAGTTTCCAAATCACAAATTAAACAAGGCCTATTTTTCCCCCTCCTATTTATTCAGAATAAAAGATAAGCAACAAAGATCAGAGTTAGTAAAAACATGACATTATATAATACAGAAATATAACAAAGACATTTTAAAGAATTAAATCTATTTTAACCTAATGTATATGCCTTGTAGCCGAGTTAAATTATTTAAAACTTTCTACTCAGCTAGAATGTTAATTAGTACAAATACACTGTCAGTAAAAATTACTAATGTTTTTCTTTTCCTAATCTGGCTTAATGGATTAAGCTCTAATTATACTGGGTTCTTTACCAATTATTCTCTTTATTAGTGTCAGATAAAGAAATTTTCTCATCAGTGTTTCTGTATTTATTTGTAACCATAACTCTGACTTCACTCTCATCATATTCCTGGGATGGGGTTTAAGGTAAATTTTTAGATCATGATTACAAAATAAAATGTTAGAATCTTAGAGCAGCAGTAGCCTGTTGTACCACAAAGTAGTTTTCAACTTTATAAATTGGGAACTTTTACAACTTATATAATGTAGTTATCAATCTGTATCATCTAACAGGAAAGTTTATTAACTGGTGAAACAAGAGGACTGACACCTCCTTCCCCCAGTATCAACCCTCAGTGTGTGCTCAGCACCCTCTGCCACCCACAGCATCTGTGAACCTGGACTGTGCTTACCTTCTTTAGCCCACTGAAACGCCTGTTACGCCACTAAATATAAGGCTCCCTGGGGGCTTGGTCCCTGGCACATTTGCATGTTTACCCCAACACTACGCCTGGTTCCTAGCACAAAGTAGGCAGGCATCATTCACAGTAGCAAAATAAATGAATTTCACAGATTTGTAAAATCTAAACTTTTTCGTAATAATGATACTATTTGTTAAATACTTTCCTGACATCATTAATTTTCATAACCGCACTGAGGTAGATGTGAGAAGAGAAGCAAGCTTGCCCCAAGGTCACACGGTTTCTAAGCTTATCAAAATGTTTTAGAGCAAACAGGAAAATAGAAAAATATTCAACAACACTTAATTTTTCATTAAGGGAGTTAGGTACCCAAATATATTGGTATATTAAAAACTTCTTTTTTACATATGTACATATATTAAGAGTTCCTTTATTATCGAAACGAACACACACAACAATAAAGTCTGTTAAAAATTCAGTTTTCCAGCTGACTCCCACCTCCTTGTGGTGCCCTTCAGCCCCCGCAACGATGCAAATACAAAGAGACTCCTTTTCTTACATTAATGGGATTGTATGATACATACTGCTTCAGGTCCTGCCTCTTTATTCAACGTCTATCAAGGACACAACTTCTTGATTTCAGAAATGTGAAAATATCTCACAGTAGGATAGAACTCCATCCTATTTTTAGTCTACTTTTAGGATTCAAGTTTACCCACACTCCTCCTAACCAGGACTTTATACACAATGTTTACTTTCCCTTGAACTTTATCAATTAGTCAACACTTTTTAATGCCCCATTTTTCACTTAATTCCCTTCCAACCCTGTATTCTATTATTTCCTCTTCAACACTGTACAGCTTACAAGTTTGGGAATCTTCAAAGCCCTTTCACTATATCACTAAGATTGACTTTTCTTCCAGAGAATATGCTTATGGCTGTCTCATCTCATCACTTTTCCTCTCACCTCTTCTGCTAGTTATCTGTGAAAGCCATATAGGCTACAATAAGAAACAATTCCTTTCTCTGCAGGAAGGGTAAATGAAGCTTGCTTTTGTCCTCCACTGCAGTGTAGCCTTCGGTGCTATAGACACTCAGTTCTCTAGCACTGCAGTCTCCACTTGTGCAGTGATTCGGCACCTGCCCAATCCAACTCTTTTTTCCTTCTGTGTGATGCTCAGATTTTCAAAGGATCCAAGCTCTAAACTCACTATTACTGGATGCTCAGATTAAACATAACTAGTTGAATGTAGGAATAAGTAATCCATTTGATCTTAAGTGAAACTACCTGCAGAGCTGAGATCTAAATCTGTTGTCTCTTGACAGCTGCATTTTGACTATGGTATTAGGTAAACAAGAGAAGGGGTGAAATAGCCTCTGTAGGGAGAATTCAAACATTGCCAGCCTAAACGGTCATCCTACTGGCCACTCAACTTTGGTCTATGTGCCACTCTATCTTAAACAATGTTGGCAGCCATGTTTTTCATGGTTCCTGATAAAAACAAGGACACTCTACAGGTACTATATTATAATGCTAACAGTCGCGTTAGATGTCTCTTCTTAAGTCATTCCTCTTCTAGTAGCCTCCTGTTACCTTGCTTAATATTTGACCCAAATCTTTCTACATTTCCCCCTACCACTTGGCCTCAAATATTTTTTAAAGACTTATTTATTTATTCTTAAAGTTCTTAAAAAAAGATTTTATATATTTACTTTAGAGAGGGGAGGGAGGGAGAAAGAGGGAGAGAAACATCAATGTGCTGCTGTGCCTCCCACGTGCCCCTTGTTGGGGAACTGGCCTGCAACCCAGGCATGTGCCCTGACTGGGAATTGAACCAGTGATCCTTTGGTTCGCAGGCCAGTGCTCAATCCACTGAGCCACACCAGGCAGGGCTTATTTTTAGAGAGAGGGGAAGGGAGGGAGAAAGAGGGAAAGACATCGATCGCTTAGTTGCCTCACATGCTCCCCCAACTGGAGCCCTAGCCTACAATTGAGGCATGTGCTTTGACTGGGAAATTGAACCAGTGACCGTTCAGTTC
This sequence comes from Carollia perspicillata, assembly GCA_004027735.1. Classification (NCBI taxonomy): domain Eukaryota; kingdom Metazoa; phylum Chordata; class Mammalia; order Chiroptera; family Phyllostomidae; genus Carollia; species Carollia perspicillata. Next base: position 45,101 of record PVKM010000411.1, read on the forward strand.
ACAGGCCAGTGCTCAATCCACTGAGCCACACCAGCCCGGGCTCAAATATTCTTATTTAACTACTTTAGTTAAGAGAGTTTGTGTATTTTGATCACAACGGTTGACCTTATGTATATAAGCAGTGGGTTACACTATGACTTCCTATAATTGAATTCAATGGAGTCGAATTCATCTATAGACTTCTGAGGGCTGAAAAGTTATTTTTCTTTTTCATGAATTAGAAACATAGATACCCAGGCCAAAATAATGTCAGTGAGATATAAATTTAGAAATATTTCTTTTTAGGATTTTTGTAACTAATTAAAAAAACTTATTTTAGAGAGAGGAAGGGAGAAAGAGGAAAGAAACATCCTCTTTCCGTTTATTGTTCCATTTGTTGTTCCATTTATTTATGCATTTATTGGTTGTTTCTTTTATGTGCCTTGACCGAGGATCGGACCTATAACCTTGGTGTATTAGGACAACACTCTACCAAATGAGCTACTTGGACAGGGCCCTTAGGGTTCTTAAAGGAAATTATACAAGTTAATGCAATAAGTCCCCAAAGTCATAATTTTATATTTCCCACATGTATCCATGATGAAATAGCTACATTAAAAAATTAATAATAAATAAAAAACCTGAAACCTTCTGTAGGAAGATACTACACTCAAATTCTCAGGAAAATATAGCATGTGTCCTATCACAGTGGTTAAAAACAAACAACAGACCTAAGTGTCCTTTGCTTACTCAAGGATGGGAAGTGAATGTGGGATCTAGTCTGTGAGTATGGGAAAATATGGCCGAGCTTGCTTTGCTGTGCATTAACGATGACAGAAACAGGAGTGCACCTACTACCTGGAACTTAGTCATTTCCTCCCCTACACACAGTCAACAAGGATACCACTTGCATCTTCTAGAACAAATCTTCAAAAACCAAACCATAAAACCAACTGTCCAGCTTGTATCACTACTGGAGAAGACCAAATCCACCAGGTTATACCTCTTTCAGTGTCTAATTTTCACCTTTTCACTGATGTATAAACAATAAGATATATTGAAAATGTCATCATAAAAAGAAGTTCAGGTCCTATTCCAGTCTTTGGAATTCTTTCTTGAGGTGGCTGTAGAAGGTAGGAAGCTAACCTCGTTTGGTTAGTGGTGACCAAGGAAAAACTTGAATCAGAAAGTACGGATGGAAAAAAATCTATGAGACATTTAGCCCATCTTTCTTAAGGTCACACAAAATTATTCCCTGTATAGTCTTCTGAGGATTAAAATAATCTATATGACAGGTTTTAAAAGACACTTATTATAAATTGTGAACTAGCTTTCTAATACACACCCATACCTTGCGCCCAAGACAGAGTTCCAGATACTGGTTTAAAAAGAAAACTGTTATTCTCAGCTTCATATTTTTTGGTGTTCCTATTAAAGGTTACATATGAGGAAAGACTTAAAAGAACTCCCTCCAGTTCAGAAGGCTCAAATCTGGATCCCTTAAAAATGAGTGCTTTTTTTTGAGACCAATATATAATAGGTGGGAAAGTGCTTTGAAGATTATGAATACTGGGAAACCTCTTGAAAAAGAAAGATATAAAACATGAAGAAACCTGATATAGCAACAGGATGCATTATGTTTAAATGATATTTTTCTTAAATGTTGCCTTGATATATGTAAGTCTTAATACTAGGTAAGTTTGAAACTAAATATGCTAAACCTACTGAATATAACCTAACAGAACAATTTCTTCTCTTTTGCTCGGATTAAGACTGCTAGACATTGTTATTGGTCATCTTTGTTCTGAAATAGGCCTCTTTATTGGAGGGTAACGTGAATTGAAAGTACTATTTTTTTTTAAATTTATTTATCTTTAGAGGGGAAAGGAAGGAGAGAGGGAGAGAAATATCAATGTTTGGTTGCCTCTCGTGCGTCCCCTGCTGGGACTGGCCCACAACCCAGGCAGGTGCCCTGACTGGGAATCAAACCACGATCCTTTGGTTCGCAGGCCTGCGCTTAATCCACTGAGCTATGCCAGCCAGGGCTGAAAGTACTATTTTTTAAAAAAGGTTTTATTTGTTTCTTAGAGAGAGGGGAAGGGAGGGAGAAAGAGAGGAAGAGAAACATCAATGTGCATGAGATATATTGGTCTGTTGCCTCACACACCCCAACTGGGGACCTGGCCCACATTGGGAATTAAATCAGCAACCTTTCGGTTTGCAGGCCAGCTCTCAATCCACTGAACCATACCAGTGAGGGCTAAAGTACTATTTCTTAATACAAACACTTTCTCAGGCTGTCCTTTATTTTTAGGACCAGGCTGAAATTTATTTTTAATACTAAATTTAAGTCCCAAGCAAAGATACAAATGTTAGTATTTTCATAACAAGGACTTAACCTTTTTCTAGGAATTGAAACACTGTGCAGCACAAACATATGCATGCACACATTAATTTCCCTCTGGTTAAACCAGAAATTATCCTAAATTCTTGTACTTTCTCAGAATCCAGAAACTTATTGCCCTAGCCAGATCAGTAGCTGTCCTGCAATATAACCAATTCTTACCTTTACATCAGCAATGAGAGCGTCTTCATCTTCTATCCCTGTAGGGACACATTTCTTGTGCAGTGGGAGAGACTCCAACTTATCTACAAGGCAGCGAAGACCTTCGAGCTCAAAATGGGTCAGATGAACCTGCCTGTCCTTTCGGGGACTACATTGGGGATCCCACACTTGGCCATTGTGGGAGCCCCGGCTAGAGTCAGAAGATGAATCTCCAGACAAGCTTTTCTTCAGACTTGGAAGACTTCGGCAGGTCTTGCCCAGTCCATCATAATCCAGGTTGACCCCATTGGCTACAGGGCTGGTGAGGACTGAACGTCTACTGCTCAAGCGCCTCGGTTCTCGATCTGCTGCCTCCTCCTCCCCATTTCCAGATTCCAAACCATTTAACTCCAAATCTGCCGGTATGAAGAAAAAAATGCAGTAAGAACGTGCCACTTGGTCATGTGCTCAATGAGAGAAACAAGCAGAATGTGAGGGGTCTGCAGATTATAAATGATGAAGCTATAACGTTTTTAAAATGGTCTCTCATTCCAACACTCACATGTCCACTCTTTAAAGTCATGGCTATAGGTAAAACAGGATCCTGAGCTAGTAAGACAACTAAAATAATGATTACCTGGATTTTCAAAAGATTGGGAAGGGCCCAGTTTTGTGTACTAGAAATAAGTTACTTATGAAAATGGCTATAAATTAATTTCAAATTCAAACTCAAATTTGGGGTTATGATTTCATTATCTTTGAAAAAGTAGACAGTATGAAGCACATATATTTAAAAAGTAGTTTTGAAATTAAGAATTGAGCTACCATATGGTCCAGCAATTCATCTTCTGGATATCTACCTGAAAAATTTGAAAACATTTATTCATAAAGTTGCGTGTACCCCTATGTTCATTGCAGCATTAATGGTAGCCACAGTATGAAGGATAACCTAAGTGGCCTTTGATGAAGGATTAGATGAAGATATGGTATAGACAACAGAATACTACTCAGCCACAAGGAAGGACAAAATACTGCCATCTGCAACAAAATGGACGGACCATGAGACTACCAAGATAACTGAAGTCAGTCAGACAGAAAAGGACAAGAACCGTATGATTTCACTCATATGTGGGTTGCTAAACTGAAAGCAACAAACAAAACAGACAAATAAGCTCAGACACAGACAACAGTATGGTGGTTACCAGAGGAGGAGGGGGATGAGAGAAGGATGAAGAGGGTAAAGGCCGTCAAACACATGATCATGGAAAGAGACTGGAGTTTGGGTGGGGAGCAATATGTAGATGATGTATTATAAAATTGTACACTTGAAACTGAGATAATGTCATTAACCAATGCCATCCAATAAATTTAATTTAAAAAGTAAAAAAAAGTGGTTTTGGTCGTAATATTAAGCTCTAGAACTGAAATCCTAGCAACACAACCAACAAACAAAACAAAATTAAAATCAAAGTTTTAATGAAAGAAGAGTTTCGTCATGTTCACTGGTCTTTTATTATGCAAGTATTACAGGTTTACTATTAATAATTAAGAAATACAGGAAGGTACCAAAGAAGTATTAAGAAATAAGTCATACTTTACCCTAACTTAAAAGTGTGATGTATTGAATATTCTTCCCATCTTTTTCTATGTGTATGTATGTGATTATGATTAGATGTACTTTTAAACAAAATTGGGATCATGCTGTATACACAATTCTGTATCCTGCTTTCACATTCTGGGTGAACATTTTAAATTTTCAAATGAGGGTTAGAAACGATGCTAAAGCGCAAAGCACCTTGCTTGGACTGCATGTCCCATGCGACATGTGACCATGGGACATCACAGTGCTCTTCCCCACTTTAAGGCACGAAACGGCATGAAATTGCCTAAGCAAAACTATCCTGCCAGTCAATAAAATATTTCTCTTGATACAGGCTGGAGAAACAGAAGTTAAAAATATAGGTTTTTAGACCCTTACCAACCTGGTTCAAAGTGCAGTATTCCGACTTAGTAATGTAAGATCATGGACAAGTTTTTTGTTTTTTAAGTTTCTTCAACCTTAATGCCCCCATTTGTAAAATGAAAATAATACCTATTTGGCAGGTATGTAATTTAATGTATGTAAACTGCTTATTATAGTGCCTAGACTACAGTAAGAGTTATTATGATGAGATATTCCTAGTTTTTATTATGTCAAAGACCATTCTTTATACAATGAAACATACTAGACAACGGATTACTCTTTTGAGGAGTGAAGTACTAACTCACTCAGACAAAGATGAAATCCAGATTATTTTTATTTAGCTTAATAATTCACAACTGGGTAGATCAGCTGTTAACCAGTGTTCAACTCCAATGAATAAATTTGGTACTTCCAGGTATAGAGTAAGGAAAAAAATAAAACTATTGAGCAACAGCCCACTGAATATTCTTGGCCTCACCTTCAGTCCCACAGGGTGTCTTGAAAGTTCACATAGGAGGCACACTTACCCATGCTGAGGGACTCTTTCTGAAATTCCTTAGTTAGGTGGGAGCGGTTGGTTATGCAGTACACATAGCGCTCCAACACATACCAGCACATCTCATAGTAGAATGGATAGCGAAACTTATTTGGAACCTACAGGAAAAAAACAATGAGAAAAGCAAGCTAATTTTCAAAGAAAATTTTCAAAGAAAGAGAGTAAGACAATTGAATCATTGCAATAATTAACCTAGAAAAAACTCTCCATAGTCAACCTATAAACCTAGGTTGGCATTAGGAGCAAAAGTTTAAGAGGACCTGACAACCTAGGAAATGCTGACCACGACCAACACTTCTATAGCTTTCTCCAAGATTCACCCACTGTTAACATTTCCCCGCATTTGCTATTCTTTAGTCATATGTGCTGTCTCAAGTATTTTGCTGAAATACTTGAGAGCAAGTTGTGAACATCACACACCCTAAAAACTCTGCACTCTAGTTGCTATTTAATATCAATACCATTTGTACTTTAATTCTATGCAGATATAATTCAGCCCTTACCAGCTACAGTTTGCCAAAGAAGTCCTATTTACCCCTAAGGTAAGGGGCAGACAGTAAACAGCAGGTAATGGATTTGGGTCAGCTGCCTGTTTTTGTAAGGTCTGTAGGCTGAGTGTTTCTTACAATTTTAAATGGTTAAAAAAAGAACAACTAAAATATCATTTCTGACACAGGAAAAATTATATGAAACTCAAATTTCAGTCCATATTTTTATTCAGTCCATAAATAAAAATTTACTTTATTTGAGTCAGGATCATTCATTTATGTATTTCATTCTACAAGGCAGCGTTAAATACTTGCAACAGATATTGTATGGGTCACAAAGCCTAAAATATTTAGTACCCAGTCCTTTACAGAAAAGTTTGCCAAATCTTGCTTTAAGGTATCCACTGCATGTAATGAACTAATTTTTTCCCTAACAACTAGAATGGTGTACCATCCTAGTGAAAACGGAAAATAAGATACAAATCATTTTCTACAGTGCTTAATTCTCTCATAGAATTTCTCTCAGTTGAGAAAGGCACTTAACACATTTATGTTAAAATACAATAGTTTGAGTGTTCGTAAAGAAAGATACATTAAAGTCATAAATTTTGAGTTGATAAATCCTATTATGACAAATTACTCTAAGAGCATAATTATGAAAAACGAAGTTCAAGAGATTATCAAATGTCCAGCTCTAGCCCTATAGAAATCCAAGATACAAAGAACCTCAAGGAATTTGGAGTCCTCAAAACCAACCATGCAGATCTTTTTTTTTTCACTGAGAGAGAGACAGACAGACAGATATGGAGATGTGAGAGAGAAACATTGACTAGTTGCCCGACTGGGGATTGACCCTACAACCTGGGTATGTGCCCTGACCAAGAATTGAACCTGCAACCACTTGGTCAAAAGGACAACATTCCAACCAAGCCAGATTAGCCAGGGCCAACCATGTAAATCTCGTTAAACTTTTCTCTCAATGTTCCCAAAATGTGAACAGTATATTTTAACTCAAAGGAAAAATGAAGTTTTGAAACAATGAATCTTTCTCTCTCTCTCTTTTTTAAGATTTTATTTATTTATCTTTAGAGGGTAAGGGAAGGGGAGAAGGGGAGAAACATCAATGTATGGTTGCCTCTCATGGGTCCCCTGTTGGGAACTGGCCTGCAACCCAGGCATGTGCCCTGACTGGGAATCGAACTGCAATCCTTTGGTTCGCAGGCCCGCACTCAATCCACTGAGCTACACCAGTCAGGGCCTTTCTCTCTTTTTAAAAATTTTTTATTTATATTTAGAGAGAGGGGAAAGGAGGAAAAAAGAGAGGGAGAGAAACATCAATGTGTGAGAGAAACATCTATCAGTTGCCTCTTAAATGCCCCCGAATGGGGACTTGGCCTGCAACCCAAGCATGTGCTCTGATTAGGAATCGAGCAGGCAACTTTTCAGTCTGTGGAATGACCCGCAACCCACTGAACCACACCAGCCAGGATAAGACAATGAATCTCTTATAACATCTGTCTTAACTGGAATAAACTTGTTCACATGAATTGTTATACAGATTTACTTACCCGTGTCCGATCTTCAATGTTGTATATTTTTAACTGCATGGGGATGTTGAAGCTATGCAAAAAATTGCCTCCAAACACTAATGTGTCCGTAGGAGTATACACAGCATGAATCCATCCTAGAAAAAGGGGTTGAAGGGTAGTGGCTGTAAGCGCACAATAAATATTGGCTCTGGTAGAGAACTAGTACAAGACTCCATCACATTTTTATTGATTCTGCCTCTTAATGGTTGGTCAGGTATTTAATCTCTTGCAGCCTCACAATCCTCTATAAAACCAGAACCAATTATACTTTATATGGTTGTTGGTTTAAATATCAAATGAGAAAATGTATGTAAAGTTTTAGCATAACAAACTTTTAATAAATGCTGCTTCTATTTTACTGGAGCACCTACTATGAACCAGGCTCAGTAAAAGAATTTACATGTGTTTACTCCTTACAGCAAAATAAGACAGAGATGTGGGATTTAAGTACTTGACCAAAGTGGTATCAACAGTTAAATGCAGAGTCAGAATTCTATGCATCTATGAGTCTAAAATCTGTGCTCTCTGAGTGCAGGAACTAGTGACCTGATCAAAAATATTACTGATTCAGCACTCTTTCTAGCCTTCAGAGCCATTCACTAGAGGAACAGCTGAGTCTTAACCAGGCATTGTCTATCACCTGCAGAAGAGGTTTTATCCCTAGAGATTCTGAATTTCTAGGGCTAATGGGGGGGCCTAAACACGTAGATCTGAAAAGCATCCACTGGCAATTCTGATATATACTTTCAGTGGAAAATCGCTGGCTTAAAAACAACTAACTCAGCATCTACACCATAATAACCGGAAAAGACACCTTTGTTTTCTGACTACCCCAACATCCTAATCATTTGTGGTCATAATCCATCAATCCCCTTTTATTTAAGAAAAAAAACAGCTAGAGTAGATAATCCACTTTTTCCCATTTTTGTTTACCTGAGGGAATGACGAAGGTATAGCCCTGCTTGAGCTCAATGCGCTGGCAATCTGACACCCGGTCGCCCAGAAAGATGTCTCCCTGTTTCCCTGACAGCAGCCAATTCTCGTACAGCTCCAGGTTGTGGGCTGTAGGGGGGATGAGCCAGAAGACCTGTGAGTTAAAAAACTTCAGTCTGTTAACAGCCATTGACATGACCCAGCTGCCCCCCTCACCCCACGAACTGATAAACAGGTACAAAGAGAACTGGGCATTCTGCTTATTACCTAGGCAGCCCCTTATTCACCCCTGGCTGTCCTGGCTGTAGCTAACTAAATTTTAGTTAGCTACAAAATCTCCAAGAGACAGGCGTGGATTGCTTTGTTCCACGACCAAAAGGATAAATCTTAGGATACCACTTAAATGGATTGAAAGTAAATAAAATGAGTTTGGATTTAGAGGTAGGACCTTACATTTTAAAAGCTTTAAAACTTTATCTGTGTTTTCATTTCAGTTTTACTTTTCTCTCACAAATCCATTTGCTTCTTTTTATTTATTTAAATTGATTATGTATTGAGTTTAGAGAGAAACACCAATTTGATTTTCTACTTATTTATACATTCATTGATTGATTCTTTTTTAAAAAAATTTACTTATTTAATTTTAGAGAGAGGGGAAGGGAGGAAGACAGAGGAGAGAAACAGCATCATGCAAGAGATACATCGACTGGTTGCCTCTCAACACACCCCCAAAAAGGGGCCTGGCCTGCAACCCAGGCAGCACGTGTCCTGACTCAGAATTGAACCAGCAACTTTTGTTTTGTGGGACAATGACCAACCTACTGAGAGCCACTGGTTGATTCCTGCATGTGTCCTGTCTGGGGATTGAACCCATAATCTTGGCGTATTGGGACAATGCTCTGACCAACTAAGCTACCTGGCCAGGGCCCTGCATGCATTCTTAAGTAAAGGGAAAACAGGTAACAGTAAGAGGATAATACTATAAACCTCTGATAATAATTCTAGATTTCCATTCTCACACGGCATTCAGAAATACTCCAACTAGCTGGAATACAGTTCTTTATGAATGAGGATAATCTTTTAAAATGTATTTGTATCTTCAGAAGCAAGGGCTTCCTTTGGCCACATTTCAGACCAATGCCTTCAAACAGAAGGTGGTTTGAATCCCAGTTTGTTGATTTCACTGTGAATCTATCCAAAATTTGTGTTCCCTTGTACTATCTTATTACATTTCCACATAAAGAAATGATCTTATTCTGCTAAAACTGCTTCCTTGCCTTCATTTCGAGAACTCTGCTTTGGGAATCTACAAACAGGACTGCTGAGGTTTACTAAGTACTGTGCAAATATTGGCATGATCATAGTGGCCTAGATGAATACTAATTCCTACTGAACTCTAGCCAAGAAGGTCAATTTAATCTACAATTCTCACTAGATATGAGTAGGGACAACCTCTTAATAGATACATTTCCAGGGTATATTAAGCATACATGAACTGAATGCAAAGTCATGTAACATTGTCAGATTCCAACCCCATCACATCTACAACTGTACCTTTCCCCCTTGATGGATGTGATACCAAACAGAGGTACCACCAAAGTCGACATGGAAGTCAGTATAGCAGCCTCGAACACTCATTAGACAGTACCTGACCCAAAAAAAGCAGCAGTGTTAGTGAACTGATGAGAAAAAGAGGCCCTGCCCCACCACAGTGCCACACTCCCCATTGGGTGCTCCCTCTATTTTCCACCTAATCCACCCCCAGTTGGTGAGAGGAATGCGACTGCAAGTCATCACATTACCAGGAACTAGGTGATCATGGACTATGATCCTCTTACATACACTCTTTCCTTGGAACTGCAAAGGCTACTCTTTAAAGAATTCATGTTTTTAATACTTAGGACACAGAGCAAGGTCCCAGAGGGAGGAACCAACCATTCCTTGCTATCACTTTGGCTTCCCTAATATACTGAAGAAAATGCAGGTAACCCACTTACTTCTGCACTTTAGGGTACTGCATCTCCAAGATGGCATTTGTTGATTCAGTCTGACTTTCCTTCAAATGCCTTGGCCACATGTTGTCTACCCAGTCAATGAAATCCACCTTTAAGAAGGAAGAGGACATGTTTAGGCTTTAAAGGAAAGGTTGGGACCTTCATAGGGGCTCACTCAATCTTTCTAGCCATGTTCTAATTACCTAAAAGATACTTCTGTACTTACTGCCTTCTGTTCTGTAGAAAATTTTCTATTTCCGAGCCCTTCATAGATTCTACCCCTCCATTTAATGGTAGTATTTTTCTAATTTTTAGAAAATTATTTTTATCAGCATTTTTAATCATTAAAATTGGGGACAAAATGAATAAATTGAGAATGTCACAAAGAAGGCTTCCTGTGTAAATAACACATTTCTAAGTTTTAAGAATAAAAAAGTATGATCCGGATCAAGTTTTAATTTTATAAGTATAATCATATTGTTTTAAAACTGAAATTCTAAATATATTAAGGGACACATTTATTTAAAATGTTACTGTAATTATTACATCTCTCTCTTATTGAATTCTGTATTTATTAAGTAGATCATGTTTGTCTAATAACAAGGCTAAATTCTAACCACCTATACTTTCTACAAAAAGGACTTTTGTCATTCTAGGGGGGAAAATTTTCTTAATGAGAAATTCTGTATTATTTAGTCATAGCATCTCCAATAACAAGAAGCAATGACAAAAATTACACTATCTCTTCAGATAATAGTGAACTACTGTGAACATTTTCCCACTGGTCTATACATATCAATGTATTAGTATAATAACAATGTAACTTACTAGTAACCTTAAGGTGTATATATATACACGTTCATAATAAAATTATAATTACCATATTTCAACTTTTAAAGTCAAAGAGTATAATTAAGATAATTTAAATGGAGATGGATAAAACACTGAGACCTTGACTTTAAAAAAAAATAATTAGTACATTGCAACTTCTGCTGTTCCAGGTAGAATACTTGACAGAAGTGAGTTCTGAGTCAGGAATTAAATAAGATAAACTTGGTCCAAAAATGACTAGGTATTTTTCAAAGTCAAACCGATCTTCCTCAGGGAAACAAGTTTTCTCATTGTCCTGCAGACAGCCACTACTTTGCCAAGAGATGGGTAAAATCAGCATCTACCTTCAGGAGACCTAAGGATCAAAAACTAACTTTCCATTAAGAATGGGGTGTCAATTTATTTTCACTAGTCATCCAGTAGAATCAACTCAATAAATTATTTCATAAAACAATCACCTGGCTCTAAACCAGATTTCTCCCAAGCTTCTCAGCAAACCCATAGAACAGAAATTTATTAGGCAAATTTCCTATTGACAGTGTTTTTAAGAGTGAATTTTAAGACTCTTCTTCATTTATGTATGTGCAAAGGCCAATGTTCCTAAATTAAGTTATTGGTGAGGTAAATAAAAATGGCCCCTTCCTACATAAAATTAAATAATTTTAGAAAGTGATGAACCATCTAAAAATACAAGTCATTCTTATCAAATTGTCTTGGTCATCTTTATCTTCATCTTGGTATGTACGAAAAGTAATAAATTCTCCTGGTAAATAACCCTCTTGGTGTCAATGACAATGGGGGGAAATGGTTAGACTAACCGTGGAGGGCCTCTGCACCATATTCTCCAGCCTGGTGTGGCTAAACTCAAGGCTGATGACATTATACAGTTTTTCTCGCTCCTCCTCTGGGGTCTCATAGTAGCGTGTCCACTGGGCCATAGTCATTTCAATGCCTTTCTGTGTGTTCACATCCATGACATCCACCATGCGACGACTCCCTGCCAGGAAAAATGCATCCATTGATCAGCCATCTCTACGGAGCCACTAATATTCATAAATGTACTAAGAATATAAAATACAAGTGGAAGGCAACAAACTATCCTTTCTTATTTAGGGTATTCAATAATAGACAGGGAGATAGTTGTGACCTGAGATGAATAATCAACAGAAAATCAAATCACAGAAAATGGAAAAGACAATGCATAATATTAAATACAATAATCACTCTCTATGGCATGTTTATTATATGGTCGGATATAGAATCTTGTATTCCATATCTCACTTAAACCTAACAATTCTAAATGCTAAGTAGTGATCTCCATTTCATAGAGGAGAAAACAGGTGACAGGTAACTTACGGGACAAGGCAGGACAAGAATGCAGGTAGCCCAATTCTAGAGTCAATGTGCTTATCCACTAAGCTACAACGCTTTTTGCAGGTTTGAAACAACCTGATCTATCCCACGAATTGAATAAAGACCCACTATTTAATGAGAACTAGATTAAATTTGAATCTGTCTACTGTTGTTTAAAAGGGTTATTCCCAAACCTGTCAAGCATTTCTAATATAAAACTCTTTTCATGTGTTCCACAAATATTTACTAAATGAAAAGGATACTATAATGGACACAAAGATCTATCTAGATCAGATTCTCAACCAACAATAACAACTACAACAAAAGGCAGAATGCTACAAGAGGTGGCATAATATAGTAAGAGGAGAACACAACAGTTTTGCTGCCAAAGAGATCTAATTGTAAGTCTCAGCTTTAATAACATCACCTTGCAAGCTGTTGTGAGAATTTAGTTAATGAAGTAAAATCTTTAATATAATATAAGTGCTTAATTAAACAGTAGTTAAAAATAAAGACAAGTATTTTAAAACCCCTGGCTGGTGTGGCTCAGTGGACTGAGTGCCAGCCTGTGAACTGAAAGATCGCTGGTTTGATTCCCAGGTCAGGGCACATGCCTGGATTGTGGGCCAGGTCCCCAGTTGGGGGTGCGCGAGAGGCAACCCACTGATGTATTTCTCTCATACCAATGTTTCTCTCCCTCTCTTTCTCACTCCCTCCCCGCCTCCCTAAAAATAAATTAAAAAAAAAAAGAATATTGTTCAACTTGCAAGAAACTAATAAATACCTACTACATACCTGGCCTTGGCAGATAAAAAGTAGTATCAGGACCTCATTCCCTGTCTTTAAGGAATTTATAGTCTGGTTAGAGATAAAAGATAACAGGCAAGCAGACAAGAGATACTACTTCACACCCACTAAGATGGCAATGATGAAGAAGAAGATGATGATGATGATGACGATGATAATAAAGAGGAGGAGGAGGAGGAAGAGGAAGAAGAGCTGGCCAGGATACAAAGAAACTGGAGCCCTCAGACTTTGCTAGTAGGAATGTAAAATGGTGAAGCTGCTACAAAAAAGTTTGTGATTCCTCAGTAAATTAAAAATAGAATGACCATAAAATCCAGCAATTCTACTGCTAGGTATGTATTCAAAAGAATCAATCTCAAGTGTTCAAACAAAAACTTCTACATGAATATTCACAGCAGCTCTAATCACAATAGCCAAAAAGTGGAAATAACATCAATCAATAGATGAATGGATTAACAAAATGTAGTATACACACACAATGGAATGTTACTCCACCATAAAAAGGAATTAAGTACAGCTGCATGCTACAGCATATATAAACCTCAAAAACATGCTAAGTGAAAGAAGCCAGACACAAAAGGCTACATATTTTGTGATTCCACTTATTTGAAATATCCAGAATAGGCAGATCCACAGAGACAGGAAGATTTGTGGTTGCCAGGGTAGAGGGAAGGAGGGAATGAGGAGGACTACTTAATAGGTAAGGAATTCCCAGATGGGGTGATAAAAAAAACTTCTGGAACTTTATATTAATGATGGTTGCACATTATGAATATACTTAATGCCACCAAGTCTTATACTTCAAAATTACTACAATGGTGAATTTAATATCTGTATTTTACAATAAAAAATAAAAAAATTCAAGTAAATGCTGTCCTTTAAGAAGGTAGATCAAGAATGCGATCACAGCCCTGGCTGGTGTAGCTCAGTGGATTGAGTGCCGGACTGAAAACGGAAAGGTCACTGCTTTGATTCCTAATCAGGGCACATGCCTGGGTTACAGGCCAGGTCCCTACTCAGAAGTGTGCAAGAGGCAACCAATCAATGTATCTCTCACAGATCGATGTTTCTCTCCCTCTTTTTCTCCCTCCCTTCCTGTCTCTAAATATAAATAAAATCTTTAAAAAAAAAGAATGCCACCACAGCTCTTAGATAAAATAATGACATAGTTAAAGCTAACATTTACTGAGCATGTACATGTGCCTGCTGTTCTAAGCACTTCACGCTTAAGTAACATGTCCAAGGTTATACAGCTAGTAATTAGTAGAGCTGAAATTTAAACCCAGTTTTGTTCAAGTTCATATTCCTTTTTTTTTTTTTAATTTTATTGGTTCATCTTTAGAGGGGAAGGGTTAGGGAGAGAAATATCAATGTATGGTTGCCTCTTGTGTGTCCCCTGCTGGGAACTGGCCTGCAACCCAATCATGTGCCCTGACTGGGAATTGAACTGCAATCCTTTGGCTTGCAGGCCTGCACTCAATCCACTGAGCTACACCAGCCAGGGCCCAAGTTCATATTTTTAACCAATATATACCATCACAAAGTTTACATGATAGAACAGTTTTCTTCTTCTTTTTAAAAGAAATTTTATTCACTTACTTTTAGAGAGAGGGGAAAGGAGAGAAAAAGAAAGGGAGAGAAACATCAATATATGGTTGCCTCTAGTGTACCCTCAACTGGAGACCTGGCTTGTAACCCAGGCCCACAACCCAGGCACATGCCCTGACTGGGAATCAACCAGCGGCCCTTCAATTTGCAGGACGGTGTTCAATCCACTGAGCTACACCAGCCACAGCAGAACAGCTTTCTTCTTTCTGGGACTTGAACTGACACTGGAGGTATAGCATTCCACTTCAAGTATTGTAGAAAAGAAGACTGAATTAACCACAGTACATACAATGACACAGGATTATTGTAATCACCAACAGTTTGCTCACTGCATTTTGAAAATCATTAGTTATCCAAAAGGAAGAAAAACCCAACTATCTTCCTAAGAACATGACTGCAAGTGGAAAACAAACAAGGGACAGAAATCAGGTATTGGCATGTTTTTCCACTTCACTTTTGTGTGTATTTTTAAAAATATAAATGCAGGGATATAAAGCATTCATGCAGGTCAAAAAGTTTCAGAAAACAAGTTTCAGAAGTTCAACTTTAAAGCAATTATAAATAAATCTATTCTTTCTTTCTGGACAATACCAGCAGATGGATTTTTTTAAATTTAATTTTATTTATTTTTAGAGAGGGGGAAGGGAAGGAGAAAGAGTGGGAGAAAACATCAATGTGTGGTTGCCTCTCATGTGTCCCCTACTGGGAACTGGCCTGCAACCCAGGCGTGTGCCCTGACTGGGAATCAAACCAGCGACCCTTTGCTTCACAGGCCCGTGCTCAATCCACTGAGCTACACCAGCCAGGGCTGGATTTTTTAAAAAACAAGTAAATTTCTTAGTGATGACAACTCAACGGTGTTGGTAGCATTTTTATTGCACAGTAGATTCCATCCATTCACTATACTTTTTGGAGTTGTCCTACATGCAAGTGCATGTTTTTAATGTTGTCTATTTTCTGTGCTGTTCTGTAAGTTTGCTATTAAAATACATTAAACTATTTTTTTTTTAAACTTCTATCATCTAGACTTCAAACAACCTGGACATAAAGTTAGTCATCAGTTAAAATGTCCGATGTCTGTTAGTTTCGCCATAATCACTGCTTCATTTTAAATCATAGCAAAGATATCTGTGACCAGTCACAGGTCTATTTGGAAAATATACAGTTACTGAAGGCTTCCAAAGGTCATTAGCAGTAATATATTATTAAAGAAATGAAAAAATGGTACAAAATCCATAAGGAAACTTGTGACTGAGTAAGTCCTTATATCTGTGTAGCTCACAAATTTGGATAAGTCAATGATGAGATCCAGAAGTTCATATTTTAAATAAATATTATAGGTGACTCTGACACAGGACATTTGTGGACCACAAACCTTTAAGAATGCTTGGCCAACAGAGAAAAATTGTGGTGGTCTACTAACTTAAAGATCCAGGGAATTATTGTTCTTGGGGTCTACTAGGAAAAGAAATCAAGTGATGGACTAAGAAGTACTTCAATGGGTTTTTCTGAGGCCCCCTGGGAGAGCCCTACCTTGGGAACAGTAGAAAAAGCATTTTAATTACTCAACAGATTTACTGAGCACCTACTACACTCCAGAGAATGTGCTAGGTACTAGGAAATACATAGTGACAGGCAGATGGCTGGACTCTGATAGAGAAACAGTGAGGAAGTAAAAAACACAGGGAATGAAAGAATTTTTCTCTACCTGGGTTATCTATTACTTGCACCTCTTAGATAAAGTCTAAAAAGGGCCCTCAAGTGGCCAAGAGATAGTATTGCAATATTTAATTCCCAAAGCAAGAGACTGCAGTGGAGCTTCAGCAGAGGAAATTGTAGTGGTAGAAGGAAAGCATCAGAAAACTCCTTTTGTTTCATGTTGGAAACATTTCTAAAAGATTCTAATCTACTTCACTGCCTTGTGTACAGGAGAGTGATCATCTCTGAATTCCTAAGGACCCTGGCATGTCTACCCTTACTAACCCCAAGTATTTTTATTCTTTAACTAGATTGTTCTAATTTGCTTTCTTTTTCTAATTTTGAATATAATAAAATGTAAATATAAATATTAAAGATTCAAGTTAACCAGTCACTGATGAAGAGAAATTTTAAGGTATCTACTTCTCAGCCTACAAAGTTTCAAACCTCAGCCAAGTTACCAAATGGAGCAGTGCAAAAAACTTCCTGGAAATTTCTCTACTGCTTTCAGGGGAGAAAAGAAAAGCAGAGTGAATGAAGCTTCATGCTTGGCTCAGAGGAATAAAATTTTACTTTCCTGGGCAGGGCGAAGAGCCATGGAAAGCAGGCTCTTTGGGGGGGCGGGGGCAGTGGTGCACAGAGGTAACAATGGCAGGTAGGTAGGAAAGAAGCAGAGATTCAAATGATCTATGTCTAAAGAGTGCTAAACGAAGCAACTTTGTTAACTCTCTTTGAGAAAATTCTCAGCTGCTGAATAGCAGTTTCTAATCTAGAGACTACTTCAAGTACTATCTACTTCATTCAAATATACAGTTCAATGTTTCTAAGCCTTCAAATTTCAAGAGAGTTAAGACTCAGTCCTAAATCTAAAATCTGTCTCAAAGACACAAAGGCCACAAGCTTAATACTTACCCACACACATTTTAACATCATTCACAGTGAAGTCTGGATCTGGCATCCTATGAAACAAACACCAATAAACACAACTTAAATGAGAAGCACAACTTCTCTAGTCAGTGTAAGTTTTTTCTTAAAGTACTAAGAATCAGTTGAGACATAAATATTCTTATTTGAACTGAAAATGTATTTTAAATATAAATGATTTTATTTTCTTCTTAGCTCATCTGTATTTTTCATTTACCTATAACAAACATGAACTGTTTTTATAACAAAAGAAATATTCACCCTTTTAAAACTAAATAGGAAAATTATTTTCAATTATCAATGATCAATATTGCATTGTCTGCAGTTCTAGGTGTAACATGGCCATTTCACAACCATATCTAACTAATTAGGCCAAGAACACTTACTTTATTCCAAGTCCATCGGAGTTCTTGAAAATCAGAGGGTCTCTTAAGCCACCTCGCTGAATATACTCTACATTAAAATCTGTCACCACAGGAAAACATTGTTAGAAAGGCAAGAGGTATAGCTGGAAAAAAGTAACTGAGAAGCAGGGTTCAGGGCTTTGCTAAGTCTGTATTCCCACAGTTAATTCGTATTTCAACCAATAGGGGGTATTACTATTAATGAGTCATCTCATAAGTCCTAGGCAGAAATTATCACCCTGTCTCTTAATAGCCAAAAAATTTAATTCTGCCCACAACAATACATATCATGACATCCTTGTCAGTTTGCCAAGGGGCAAAGCTGCATGGTACACACAGAATCACACACTTCAGTTTTGGTACATGTGTAAAAGGGGTTTTGTTATATGATTCATAATTAAACCCAAACCAAGGGAAGAGAGAGAAAGGAGTAATGGGCCTAAAGGGAAAAATTCCAACAGTATTCCTGCCCTAATGTTTGCTTCTTCTAATATAGCAGAGAATTAATTACTCATGGGGTTGGGGGGAAATTGAGGGTAGTGGTGTGCGCGTGGCACTATGTAGTAAGAGAAAAAAAAGATAAATAGCACCAACAGGCAATATCCTGGCTACACAGATGCTGAGACACAGTTCCCAGAGTGTAAACGTCCTACACTAAGAAACTATACATCTGAATCAAAATTATACTGACCTTTTCCCTCCATAAAAGTAACAAAATTTGCATTATATTTGTTGGTGTGAAGTTTCTCTTCCAAGTCAAAAGTTCTTTTCCCTTCAATTTCATCATCCGAAATGCCGTCATCTTCATAGCGTCGTCGCATGGTACCACGCTGGATAGAGAGGGACATCAAGCATGAAATCATGTACTTTTTCCTACCTATCCGAATGTGGGCAGTTTCCCCTACCTATATGTTTCAAGTACTCTTTCAATTTCAGTTGCTATATCAGGCCTCAATATTCATTAAGATCTTTCTCCTAACTAAAGGTCAGCGAGTGTTCTCAGAAAATGTATATAATAAAACAAAGTTTTATTTATTTATTTTAATAAAACAAAGTTTTAATGACTCTGCTTGTGATTTGTTCCCTGTTAACTCTTTCAGACTAGAGACATAAATTTACAATAAACATTTGACCTAAAAGAGTCTACTAAACGTTTTATTTGGCTCTGACCAACATGGCTCAGGTGTTTGGATATCACCCCACAAAGTGCAAGGTCACTGGTTTGATTCCCAGTCAGACCACATGCCTGAGTTACAAGCCTGGTTCCCCCACTGGGGCACAGTTGGGGTGTGTGTGAGAAGCAACTGATTGATGTTTCACTCCCTCTTTTGGCTCCTTCACTTCCCTTCTCTCTAAAATAAACAAATAAACCTTGGCTGGTGTGGCTCAGTGAACTGAGTTCCAGCCTGCGAACCAAGGGTTGCTGGTTCAATTCCCAGCCAGGGCACATGCCTGGGCTGCAGGCCAGATCCCCAGCTGTAGGTATGCTAGAGGCAACCACACATTGATGTTTCTCTCCCTCTCTCCTTCCACCTTCCTCTCTCTCTAAATAAATAAATAAAATCTTTTTTAAAAATAAAATCTTTAAAGAAATAAATAAAATCTTTAACATTTTTTATTTGCATATCATTGCTTATCAGAGTGGGGACAAATTATCTTTATAGATAATTTGATATTTGCATATCAATGATATTTGCATATCATTGCTTATCAGAGTGGGGACAAATTATAGACATTTCAGGCCAGAATACAAAATAATTTTTTTTCATTGGGGAAAGCTGTATCTAGATTATCGTTCTAAAAAAACCCTCAAGAATAGACTAAAACATTTGAATTAATGAAGCAAAATACCTTTAACATCAGATAAAGGAATAAAGTTAAATGAACAAAAGCATTCCCAACAGTAACTACCAATATTTAGCTTTAAGGATAATGTCTTCCCAAAGAAAATATATGAATGGCCAATGAGCACAGGAAAATGCTCAGTATCATTAGTCATTAGGGGGAAATGCAAATTAAAGCCACGATGAGATACTACTTCATACCCACTAGGATGGCTATTATCAAAAAAGATGGACAATAAAGTGTTGGCAAGAATGCAAAGAAATGAAACCCTTATTTATTGATGATGGGAACGTAAAATGGTTCAGCCACTTCAGAAAACAATCTGGCAGTTCCAGCAATTCCACTTTGATGTATATATCCAAAAAAATTAAACAAAATCCATACAAAAACTTGAACACAGATGTTCATGGCAGCAATCACAATAGTCAAAAGGTAGACACAAGCCAAATGTCAATCAATGATGAATGGGATAACAAAATGCAATATATTTATATATACCACATACATATCACGGAATGTTATTCAGCCATAAAAAGAAATGAAGTATTGGTAAATGCTACAACATAGAAGAATCTTGAAAACACTATGCTACTCTAAGTGAAAGATGCCAAACACCAAAGACCACACATAATGTATGATTTTATTTACATGAAATATCCAGAAGAGGCAAATACATAGAGATAAAGTTAGTTACAGTTACTGGGGTTGGGGAGAATAAGTGACCATTAAGATTTTCTTCTTAATGATATATTATAAAATTGTACACTTGAAAATTATATGATTTTATTGACCAATGTTACCCCAATGAATTTAATTAAAAACTTAAAAGGTAAAAGAAAAAGGAAAAAAAAAAAGGTTTTCTTCTTGACAGTTTATTTAAGTCAAAGGGAATGACAGGCTCTCTTTCAATGCTCTGCAATTTTAGTTTACATTTCTCTGTCATCTTGCCTTCAAGAAATACATCTTCCTTTGGTAGTAGACTCTATATAATTGTTGATTACATGTCAATACTTAATATTCTATGTGGTTTTCACAGATAAAACCCACCTGTAATTACATAAATAATTCAGAACGGCTAAGTTAGTTTTTAAATGAACCATTCTAAGGACTTCTAAAACCTTTTGGTTAACTTTCACTGTAAAAATATTATCTAATTATTGTCTTAAGGACAGTCTTCTTATTTTCTTTGTATTATAGTTACATATCATATGGTAATCACATTTCACTTGAAAGGAAGTTTTCTATAAAATGTAGACTCATTGTGTTTTCCCATATTTTCTGTTTCTTTTTACAACTCTTTTTATTGCTTTTCCTTCCTGAAACTACCTGAAATTTTGTGGTAAACCACATTTTGGATCAGAATTTGTTAAATGACTTTCTTATTTATAGGGTAACATCACTAGAAAAGGATAATGCAAGACTAGATACAAACAGTTATCAGTTATTACACAGAAACTTCGGGCATTCTCTTTTTTTAAACACATGGTAAGAAAAAAATGATGGGAAGGCTACTTTCTCAAAATGTCTTTATGGAATATACCTAAAGAGTAAAAGAGCAGATAAAGAATCAGGAAATCCAGAATTTTAAGCAGGAAATATTCACTGATGCCAGCAACCATCTGCCTCTCTTAGATATTTGGGGGAGTGAAATAGGGTGAGAAAGAGAGAAATCATCTTTTAAAGGCCAGTTCAGATAAAACCAGACTTATCCTACAGAAAAATGGCTAAGCTATCCAAGGCTAACATATACTCTCTGATGGATATAATATGACCATTAGTATGTTTATTACAACAAATAACAATGAAAAGTGCTTATGAAGTATTAAGTTTAAAGTCAGCACATGTAATTATGCCTATAATACCACACCACCATTTTTAAAACAGCAGGCATAGGTCATGCATTAGCCATAGGCAATGGGTCTTCAGGTTCCCCATACTATCTTTTTTCAATATCTAACTTTGCTTTAATCTTTCTTTTAAAAGTAATGTGATATGGACTTCTGGTCAAGATGAAGGTGTAGGTAAACACGGTGCACCTCCTCATATAGCCACAGCAAAAATTACAACTACAAACCAGAATCGTCAGAAAGTTGACCTGTATAGAAGTCAGACAACCAAGGAATTAAGGTAGTCACATTCATTCAGATAGGAGGGAACGGACAGTCCCACATCCATGAATGGTGGTTAAAAATTGAAGGGATACTTCTGGAGCAAGGGATCCCAGCCCCACTCCAGACCACCTGGCCCTGGGTTCCAGTGCCAGGAAAGTAAGTCCTCATAACTTCTGGCTGTAAAAACCAGTGGTGATTGGGACAATGGAAGAAACTGTGGGATTCTCAGGCATCTCCTCTTAAAGGGCCCACAACGGACTTGGGTCTTACTCAGACTCACTCCCTCTGGGCTCCAGCACCAGGGCAGCAGCTGGAATGGCATCAGTGGAATATGTGGAGAAACAAATGTCTGGCATCAAGGTGAGTGCCAGGGGACAGCCTCCTCCTGGAAAAAAGTCTGGAGGTCAGGAAGTGGCCACTGTCCCTTTCTCGAGCCCTCTCCCACTCAGAACCACATATCTGAGATTCCATCAACCTGGTTCACACAGGTTGCCCCACCCTGGTGATTACCTAAGGCCCCGCCCCATCCTAGTTACTGATATGCTTTTCTACAATAGGCCGTGATACTAAGGGAGTTTCGTCCTATATTGAGGGTTTGGTCCCTGGTCCAGGCATGGAACTGATCAATGTTTCTCTCACATTAATATTTCTCTCCCTCTCTCTCTCCTTCTCTGTGCAATCAATAAGCATGTCCTTGGGTGGTGGGGATGGGAAAAAAATAGAATTGCCATATATGCAATAATTCCACTTCTGGGTATATACCCAAAAGAACTGAAAGTGAAACTCAACCTTTTAAAACAGTATTATTTATAAAGTCAAAAGGCAGAAAGTCCCAAATGTCTACTGACTGATAAATGGATAAACAGCACACACACACACACACACACTCACTCTCTCTCTCTCTGTCTCTCTCTCTCTCACTCTCTCTCTCTCTCTCACACAGAAATAATATTCACCCATAAAAAGGAACAGAGTCTGATATATAATGCATCATGGATGAACCTTGAAGACATTATGCTAAGTGAAACAGTCCAGAAATATACTATATGATTATACTTACATGAGTTACCAACAATAGGCAAATTCACAGAGACACTAAGTAGATTAGAGGTTACCAAGGGTGGGGGGAAGGAAGAACAGAAAGTTACTGCTTTATGGTTACAGAATTTCCACTTGGAATAATGAAAAAGTTTTGCAAACAGTGGTAATGTATGGACATTATAAGTATAATTAATGCCACTGAATTGTGCACTTAAAAACAGAAAACTTGCCCTGGCTCGTGGCTCAGTGGACTGACTACCAACCTGCAAACCAAAGAAAGGGTCGCCGGTTCGATTCCCAATAACACATGCCTGGATTATGGGCTGTGTCCCCGGTGGGGTACGGGCGGGGGGAGGGCACACAAGAGTCAACCACACATTGATGTTTCTCTCTTTCTCCCTCCCCTCCCTCTAAAAATAAATACATAAAATCTTTTTTTAAAAAATGGAAAATTTATATTTTTACCAAAATTTAAAATCAATAAATTATACCCAAAATCATAAGTTTGAGAACCACTGTATATTCTTATCATTTTATATTATATAAAATAGTTTTTCTTGCCTAGGATAATAACCCTCTAAGAAACAGGAAATACTATTTTACAAATGAAGAAAAAAATAGGTAAAAGTGACCTAAGTTAACCCTTTATGATAACAGCAAAAAAAAAAAAGCAAACAGGAAGCAGAAGTGTCTACAGGGTCAACTTATCTAGCATCCAATGCTACCCTTACTACTTTGCCGTGTGACCTTAGGCAGTTAAGTAAATCATCCAACCTCTCTAGACCCTAATTTTCCCTTGGAGATAAATAATTTAAGGTCCGCTTGTGTTCTAAAATAAGCCTTCTACAATCTGATTCCAAGTAAGATCTCGGTCTTGGTCCCATTTACATTATACCGTGTTGAAATTTTGCTACATACCAGTCCCCCAGGTCAGTTTGTCCTTATTCAAAGAATACCTAATTCCAGACCCAGTCCTCCCTGTCCTGAGCAGGGACTCTGAGAAAGATTTGATGGTGGGCTGGCAGGGTGGTCCAAATAGAAACTTCCACATCTTCCTATACTTCCTGGTATCCCCGTACTAAACAAACTTCCGTGTATCTAGGTCCATCAGATATTAGAGGCAGTTCTTTCTGGAGAGTGCAGGCAATTCCTATTTTCCAAGGGCCACAAAGGAGTCAGAGAATGAAGTATTTGTGTAAAAAGTATGAAAAGGCTGTTGTTATTTTTATTAATGACACCCAGAAGGGCTACCACTCTGAAGATGAACTATGTTTCATGCCAGGGCAAAATAACAGTACTAATAGCAGCTAACATTTGATCCCTTACCATGTGCCAGGTACTGTAATAACCACTCTCCATGTATTAACTCTGACATCCCTATATGATTATTATTCTCTTTATTTAGAAACAAGGAAAAGAAAGGGCACAACTAACTGGCCCAACCAGAAAGCTAGTAATTCATACAGCAAGGACTTGAACCCAGGTACTGTGGTTCTACAGCCCATGGTCTTAACCACTGCTCTATTCCACAGAAATCCTTCTAGGATGAAACTTCAGCTGCCCAGTGGATTAAAACAGATGGAAGCAATTATCAAAGGAAGAAGACTCCAGACAGCTGAAATGGCTCTGGCAAAGAGGAGGGAAAGTGGCGGCACCTGCTGGCAACATAGGAGACTGTCTATTAATCAGAAAACCATGCTTGGTAGATAAGGATTAGCAAAGGCTCTTCCTCAGGTGGGAAATTTCTGATGTTTGCTAAAGGACATTTTATTTCTAGCTGTGCCACTGTTTATTTAACACTCCACCATTCCTAATTTCTAATTCTAGCTTTTACTTGACAAATTGTTTTACTGGTCATTCAGCTATTCTGGCTGAAATAAAAATACTGCTATTCCTAACCAAAGACTATTTTGAATTTAATACATTTATTGTGTATACTGTTAAAATTTGCTCTCATTCTCTACATTTTAATCAAACTGACATTTATTACAAACCTTCTGTAAAGATGAAATTGCCAGTATTTTTTACCAAGATTAATCTCTTCATCTCTGATTTTCTCTACGATTCTGCACTATCTTGTCCTACTACATGAGAGAAAAGTTTTAAATTACAAAGCCTCTTTGCTGTAACTGGTATAAGAAGCAAAGTAGCAACTATATTTTCATGTCCCATATCATGAGAAAAAACGTTTGGGGGCACGTTTTTTATAAATGTATAAAGTTATACAGATTAAATCTGAATTTTTGCCAAATATATACCAAATCCCAATTGTATAAGCCTTAATATGCATTTATATATACTTTAAAAAATGAACAGCCCTGGCTGACATGGCTCAGTGGTTGAGTGCTGGCTGCAAACCAAAGGGTTGCCAGTTTGATTCCCAGTCAAGGCACATGCCTGGGTTGTGGGCCAGGTCCCCAATAGGGGGAGAATGAGAGTGAACAACACACTGATGTTTCTCTCCCTCTCTTTTTCCTTCCCTTCTCCTCTCTCTAAAAATAAATAAATAAAATCTTAAAAAACAAAACAAGCTCAGGCTTTTTATCCTGCCCCTTTCACAATCACTTGAACACACATATATATATCCCCCAAATCAACTGAATTTTAAAGTGTCGTTCTCATTTTCCTTCTTTCCATGTTTTTGAAAACCTGACATTACCACAAGGTCAACATATTGGGGCAGATACATACATATATATATATATATATATACACACTGCTGTCTACCACCCCCACCCACCGTGTGTATACTATAAAAAGTATTATTTGAACACTTACTCATAAAACAGGAACAACTTCCAGTCAAGATGGCAACACAGAGAAACATGGCTCACCTCCTTGTACAACCACATCAAAATTACAACTACATTATAGAACAACCATTACTCAGAACTGTCAGAAATGGAGTTGAATAGAAGTCTGACAACTACGGAATTAAAGAAACCACATCCATCCAGACTGGTAGGAGGGGCGGAGACATGGAATGGGCTGGTCACACATTCACACGTGGTGAATAGAAATTCAGGAGGAATATCTCAGGATCAAGGAGTCCCAGACCCATGCCAGGCCCTCCGGCCAAGGGTTCCAGTGCCAGGAAGATAAATCCTCACAACTTCTGGCTGCAAAAACCAGCAGGGATTGAGTTGGTAGAAGGAACTTCTGGAGTCCCAAGCAGTTAAAGAATCTACACATGGACTTATTCAGATTCACCCACTTTGGGCCCCAACACCACAGTAGCAGCTTGAAAGGCACCAGTGGCATACTGGTGGAACTGAAGTGTCTAGCATCAAGGTGAGAGCTGGGGGTCAGCTTTCTCCCAGCCAGAAAGGCCAGGAGAGGCCATCGTCCCTTTTCTTAACCTTTTCCCCTACAGGGCCACAGAGCCATCAGGCAAGTGCAACATCTGAATCTCCATCAGACTGGCTAACACAACACTGTCTGTCCCACCATGGAGAGCCCCTGAGGCTCTGACCCACACAACTTAGAGCTATCAAAAGTGGCTTTTCCATATGAATGGCTGGTTTTGGCTCATGCTTCACAACTTCCTAAATCCTATTTAACAAGCAATAGCTTGCCTCAATGCCAGTCTAGATTCACTGCCTGACTTAACCTGGGAATCTCTAAGCCCAGCACAAGTAGCAGCCATGTCAGATCCCTTTACAGCTCAGGCAGGGTGGCCCCAGGCAAAACACAGGTTGGGGCTGAGGTTGGCCTGCACCAACCAGGAAACTCCAGGGCCTGCCCACCTAGTGGACAACTACAGACCACACTGGAGCACCACCACCCTGCCCCTACACAGATGATCAACCACAGAGGGCAGAGGTTGATGGTCAGTGGTCACAGACAATCCTTATAGCTGCCTGGCCTAGGTAAATCCCTCCCATCGACCTGCCAATAGCAACCAAAGCTCAACTACAAGAGGAGGGTATACCTGGCCCACACAAAGGGCTTGAGTACCTAGCTTGTAGGGAGCCACTGGACTCTACAGGACACCTACTACATTAGGCCATGCTACCAAGATAGGCAGTCACTGCAGCTCTACCTAATACATAGAAACAAAACAAATGCAGGGAGGCTGCCAAAAATGAGGAGACAAAGAAACATGGCTCAAATGGAAGAACAGATCCAAATTCCAGAAAAAGAACTAAACAAAATAAATGGAGATGAGCAATTTATCAGATGCAGAGTTCAAAAACACTGGTTAGAATAATGCTCAAGGAACTTAGTGAAGGCCTCAACGGCCTAAACAAGATCCAGTCAGAAACAAAGGATGCACTAAGTGAAATAAAGAACAGTTTACAGGGAATCAACAGTGGAATGGATGAAGCTGAGAATCAGTCAATGATTTGGAACATAAGGAATCAAAAAACAACAAATCAGAACAGGAAGAAGAATGAAGAATTTTTTAAAAGATTTTATTTATTTATCTTATAGAGGGGAAGGGGAGGAGAGAGGGGGAGAAATATCTATGTATGGTTGCTTCTCATGCGTCCCCTAGCCTGCAACTCAGGCATGTGACCTGGCTGGGAATCAAACCGCTATCCTTTTTGGTTCGCAGGCCTGCGCTCAATCCACTGAGCTACATCAGCCAGGGCAGAAGGAAGAATTTTTTAAAAATGGGGATAGTGTAAAGGGCCTTTGGGACAAGTTCAAACATACCAACGTTTCAATTACAGGGGTGCCAGAAGGAGAAGAGAAAGAGCAAAAAAATGAAAACTTATTTGAAAAAATAATGAAACAAAACTTCCCTAATTTGGAGAAGGAAACAGACATGCAAGTTCAGGAAACACAGAGACTAACACCCAAACAAGATGGATGCAAAGAGGCCCACCTCAAGATACATCATAATTAAAATGCCAAAGGTTAAAGATAAAGAGAGAATCTTGAAAGCAGCAAGAAAAAAGAAGTTAATTAAAACTGTCAGCTGATTTCTCAAAAGAAACTTTGCAGGCTAGAAGGGACTAGCAAGAAATATTAAAAGTTATGAAAAGCAGAGACCTACAGCCAGGATTGCTCCACCCAGCAAAGTATCATTTAGAATTGAAGGGCAGAAAAAGAGTTTCCCAGACAAGAAAAAATTAAAGTTCATCGTCACCAAGCCATTATCATACAAAAAGTTAAAGGGACTTATTTAAGAAAAAAAGATCAAAACTATGAACAATAAAATGGCAAAAAACATGTATCTATCAACAGTTGAATCTAAAAACAAACTAAGCAAACAAGAACAGAGACAGAATCATGGATATGAAGAGCTTTTTGATGGGAGAGGGGTGTAGGGAAATGGGTGAAGAGGTGAGGGGATTCAGAAATACAAATAGGTAGTTAGGGAATAGCCATGGGGATGTGAAGTACAGTATAGGATATGGGGTAGCCAAAGAACTTGTATACACATCCCATGTACATGAACAATGGTGTGGGGACTGCCTGAGGGAGTTAGGAGGGCTGAGTGGAGGGGTGCAAAGGCAGAAAATCTGGGACAACTATAATAGCATAATCAATAAAATGTAATTTAAAAAAACACATGGACATGGTGAATATGGAATAATAGCCAGATGCTCTGCAAATCAAGATAAAGGGCACAGTCCTCGGCCAGGAGAAAAGCTCTGGCCACTAGGGGGAGACAGACATGTAAATAAAATATAGTATTACTATTTCAATGTGACATGAATTAAGACAGGTTGATACAAATGTCACAGAAGTCCATGAGGAAGAACAACTAATACAGAGGAATTGGCAAAAGCTACACAGAAGAAGTGACATAAGAGGAAATGTTTATTCATTCAGTATAACTTCACTGAACACCTAAGAAAGTTCCAAGGACTATGGATAAAGGCTATGTTGTTCCCATACAACAGTGACCTCTTCAAACATTTCTGAACATCCCCTTCACCTACTGGATTTCTCAGTATCTCCTTATAAATGAGAGAGACAGAGAGACAGACAGACAGACAGACATCTATGTGGGAGAGAAACATCAATCGGGTGCCTCCCGTATGCGCCCCAAACCAAGGATCAAACCCACAACCTTTTGGTGCACAGGACGATGCTCCAACCAACTGAGCTGGGCCCAAGTTTTTATCTTTTGATCTATGTAACACTTACTGCTCCTAAAATAAGAGTCCTGAGCACAAAGATAAATGGAAGAACACATGGTCAGTTTTAATATAACCACTTTAACACAATACAAAGAATGCGTACTTATCAAGTGATATGACCAAAAAAGCTTGCATTTCTTTAGCAGATCATAGTAATCCCAAGACTAAGAAATCCATAAAAAGAAAGCATCACATGGGTATCCAACCCATGGTCTGTGAGCCGCATGCTGCCCAATACAAAATTGTAGATTTACTTAGAACTGTTTTTTTTGCTCATTAGTTTTCGTTAGTGTTTGTTGTATTTAATGTGTGGCCCAGAGACACCGAAAGGTTGGACACCCTTGAGAGAATTTGGCAAGGTTATTCACATCTAAGTTTGTTTTGATTTAAGAGAGAGAGAGAGAGAAACATCTAAGAATGCAGCAAGTTCAAAAAAGGATATACAATACAAAGTAAACTTTCCTCTAAAAGTTCCCTAAGTACTATAAAATACCTACTATATACAGAATGATCCTAAAACTTCTGAGTAAGGATACATGTACCCCGGCCACAAACATGCCCCCTACAAAACCAACCGCTTGAGAAATGACTTAAAGCACAGGGTCTCTTCTCCAACACTGCCTTCTTTTCAACATACTACTTGGTATAATCAACTGTTCAGTGTGCTTGCTGCACACTTAACCATGAGAGCACCAAAATTCTGCAAAGAAAAAAAATGTGGCCACAAGTAGCAAAAGTACTCTCTGAAATTCATGATGAAGGTAAGCATCTCAACACCACCTAAAAATCTGAAGTTAGATGTTATACCAACAGCACATTTTTGCTCTCCCAAGGTTTTTACTAGAAATATGCAAATATTCTTTTACTTGGATACTGGCAAAAACAGTACTCAGCAACATTACATTTTCTATCAACATGCAAACGTTCAATCAGTTTATCCTCCAAAAGTAGCCCATTTGAACTATCAGAAAAACTAGAAATAAGCAAGTGGTAACATTTGTCTATGTCCAAGTCACCATGGGGTTGTATTTTTTGAGTAACTGTGAAATAAAGATGTATAATTTCTCAGTCTACTTTCTGTCCCACTCTTTTCAAATCATCACCACCTTTTTGTAGCTCCAGAATGATTTTTAAACCTGATGTTCTCACTATGACATTTTTAAAAAGTAATGAAATCATAACCCAAAAGGAATATAAAATGTTTGCTTTTTCTAATTATTTACTTTCTACAGCATAAAAGAAGGGAATTTTCAAGAGCTAATCACTAGGAAATAATCTTTGGATTCAGAAATACTCAGTTTCTGCCTCAACTCAATCAATTTCTTAACTTTATTTTCATTACCCAGTGACTATCCACTGAGATTCAAATACTCCCTGAATACTTCTGTTTTCTGCCTGATTTGTTTCTATAGCAACAGACACAAGGATAATGCCTAGTTTTTTCACCATCTTCTGTAATTGATGCAATGGTGCAAGCCATTCTATTTCAGTTCCTGGAAGGTAAAGAGTAGTATGTTTGTTAAGCAAGAACAATTTATAAACAAAGAAAATACTCTAGATATTTATCTTAAATCTAAAGGGGAGGAGAGTAACCTTTCTGTCAGTCATTGAGAAAGGTACTATGAACCCTAAAGACAGTCTGTTCTGAAAAACACTCAGCAAATGATATAAACCATAAAATATGTCTCTAACCCAGAAGATATTATATAAATGAACCTATTTCCAGCCTTGCTACATTCTTTCCTCCATAATGACATCTGTGATTAAGTGTAATGATTCAGAGACAAATGTCAATCTCTTAACCAACTATGACCTCTTTTTCAAACCTCTTTTTCAATATAGAGTAGTCATAAAAGTTCTTCTCTAGGAACAGAAGCTCTAGAAGGAATTGGCAAAAGATCAAGAGCTGGTATTTTATTTTATTTTTAAACAGTTTTTAAAAAGATTTTATTTTATTTTTATTTTTAGAGGGAGGAGAAGGGAAGGAGAAGATGAGGGAAGAAACATCGATTAGTTGCCTCCTGCACACCTCCAACCAGCGATCTGGACTATAACCTAGGCACGTGCCCTGACCAGGAATTGAACTGGCAACCTTTCACTTTGTGGGATGATGCTCAACCCACTGCGCCATGCCAGTCAGGGCCAAGAGCTGGTATTTTATATTGTCCCCCACAAACACACATATTCCTCCCTTCTTCACTACCACGACTACATTATAATCCTAGTAAGACCTCTTTTCTTCTAAGCTTTCAGTCACCTATCTGTGCCAAGTTAAAGCAAACAAAACGATATCTTCACTTCTGAATTTACTAGGAATGTTAGTTTAAGAGTGGTAAACTGATCCACAACATTAAAAATTCCAATAGCAAAAGGAATACTTAATAAAGCACTTATACTCAAGTTACCAGAGAAACCAATAATGCAAGTTGATGATCACATCTTTGCTAAATTTCTCCGGACTTAAGTTTCACATTTAAACTATTATCAATCACCTACAACCAAGTTAAAATTTTTAGAAGATTCACCTTCAGGTATGACTCTCAGCATTTATTAATTGTTATCTGCAGCAAAACTATATAAAGAGAACAAAGAAGCTGGAGTCAGAAGTGGATATAGACCTGGGTCTATGTACTGCCACTTTGAGCTTCACATTCCTTAAGCTTCCATTTTCTCATGTGAAAATGTCAAGAATTTCACCTAATGCAAAGGATTGTTGTAAGGTTTAAATAAGAACATAGCACTGGCCAGTGTGGCTCAGTGGACTGAGCACCAGCCTACCAACAGAAAGGTCGCTGGTTCGATTCCCAACCAGGCCACATGCCTGGGTTGCGGGCCAGGTCTCTGGTTGGGAGCATGTGAGAGGCAACCAATCACTCTCTCTCCCCCACACTGATGTTTCTTTTTTTTTCTCTCTCTCTCCCCCTTCCCTTCTCTCCAAAAGTAAATAAATAAAATCTTAAAAAATATATATGGCCCTGGCTGGTGTGGCTCAGTGGATTGAGCACGGGCCTATGAAGCAAAGGGTCACGGGTTCGATTCCCGGTCAGGGCACATGCCTGGGTTGCGGGCCAGGTCCCCAGTAGGGGAAAACATGTTGATGTTTCTCTCCCTCTCTTTCTCCTTCCCATCCCCTCTCTCTAAAAATAAATAAATAAAATATTTTATTAAAAAAATATGTACAAATACTCTGCAAACTGTGAAGTGCCCTATACTCAAAAAGGGAGGCTATACAGAACAATGGCAGTGTCTGGACCAGGTTTCCAGGGTTCAAATCCTGGTTCATCCTTTCACAATATGTGGGCTACTGATTACAATAGAAGGCACTGCACAGAACTATAAGAGGATTAAATGAGATAAAGATGTAAAGTGGCCAGCACATGCTCCAAACTGTTAGCAATTACGGTTTTGAGCATAAACCAATATCAGACTAGGAAACCAACTATATTCCCAAAAAGAATGGTCTATGTGGCCAGAGAAGTCATACTTTACATGCCTCATCTCAAACAGCATTAAACATCAGGTAAGATTTTCTCCTTCTTTATCATCCCATGTGGTAGGCTTCTAGTAAGTTTTCCAAGTCCATCCCTTTCAGAATTTCTTTTATGAATCCACCATATCTAAATCTCCTTACACCAAATGTCTTAGTTCTAGGGACGAAATCCAATAATTATATCTCCTCTACCATCACACTGCCAGCAATTTAATATGAAGGGGTCATTTCTAGAAGATGTTATTTGGGAGAAGCCCCTACTCTAAGTGGTAGGGTCAGTTCTACTGTTGTTCATTCCTGGGTAAAGAGAGCTTAAGGGAACAGTCACATGTGAATAGAGGAAGTGTATAGCCCAGGAGAGTAGCAATGTGCTTATACAAAAACAAGTTTCTGGGCATCAAGACAGACTAACCCTGGCCAAGTGGCTCAGTTGGTTGGAGTGTCGTCTTATATACACCGAAAAGTTGTCGGTTCAATCCCCAATCAGAGCATATATGAAAGGCAACTTAACGATGTTTCTCTCTTGCACCAATGTTTTTTTTCCCTCCTCTCTCTCTCCCTCCCTCCGACTCTAAAAAAATCCATGAACTTGTCCTTGGAAAAACAAAAACAAAACCCAGACTACAGCAGAAGGCTGAAGACAGACCTAAAGAGAGAAGAATGACCAACAAAAGTAGGAGGTTTAAACAGTTCAATTCCTGACTTAAAAAATATTCACACCAGCTTGCCTGTGTTGCTCTAACTCTCAGAAAGTACTACAGGAGAAATAATCAGTACATACATTTACAGACAATAAGAATTAAAAGTCCTGATATGAATTATTTGGCATCTATTGCTACAATTCTCTTGTACTGCCAGGATGTAATGAGAGAAACCCTGGTGAAAAGTATGCCAATTATTTCATAATTTCACACTGTCAAGAGAAACAGGATTAACCAAAGAAACTGAAGTGATTTAATAAATTATCATTCATCCTTCGCTATACTTCTCAGAAAGCCTATTCAGCAGGAAAGAAAGTTCTTAAGAGAGACAGAGTAAAGAATCAGAACAGGGCCCTAAAAAGCTCTTTCCCACCATCACCCTCATGGGGACTACAAGCTTGTGTGCCCCATGCCTTTGTACCAGGATTTACATGTCTTGAGTGTTTCTTACAGGCTGAGTACTGTCCAGACACAACAGAAAGAAATAGAAGCAAGTTGCTATTTTCAAGAAGCTCACAATTTGTTTGGAAAACAAAACACACTTAAGAAAAGTCTAGAGGGACAGACAAGAGCAGAATGAGGGACAGACAGGAGCAGAATGTTTCACACAGGTGAATATTGATAAGAGCAATCCAGTTTCACACAGGTGAATATTGATAAGAAATGCTACAGCTAAATATCAATGTGACTAAATGTTTCTACATCTCCTAGTATAATTAATAGCTAACATATGAATGCTTCTCATGTGCTAAACATTTTCAAGCCTCCTTTTCTAGTTCATTTAATCCTCCAACAACCCAATGAAGATAGTAAATGTCCGTATGAGTTATAAAGAAAGCAAAAATGAAAAAGGTTGGGTAACCTGAGCCAGGATTACTGAAGTGGCCAAGCTGGGTCTCAATTCCAGATTGAACTGTTATAAAATAAACCCTACATTCTAGTCAAACTCACAGAAGGAGAAAATTTAAATGGTGGTTGCCAGGGACCAAGGGAGGGAAAAGGGGAGTTGCTGTGCGATGTGTACAAAGTTTCAGTCATACAAGATGAGAAAGTTCTAGAGATCTGCTTATAGTTAACAATACTATACATTTAAAAATTTGTTATGGTTACAGATCATTATATATGTGTGTATATATAAGCACAAAATAGAGTGTGTGACACCCTCCCTACAAAAACAAACAAAAATAAGTCTACATTCTCAACCCTTACACCAGAAGTTCTCAAATTTTTTGGTCTCAGGAATCCCTTAACACTCAAAAAATTACTGAGGACCCCAAAAAGCTTTTATATATGTGGTACATACACTGCAAATTAAAACTGAGGAACTTATTAACACACGATTGCAAAACAAGACAACTGTACAGCGGGTCTTTTGAATAACACTGTTTCATTATAATGTTGATGGAGAATAAAAAATCGATCTCAGCCAAGATGTGTAAAGTGTGCATATTCTCTTCATGTTTGGGTGGGTTTTCTCTAGGTACTCCAGTTTCCTCCTGCAGCCTAAAGATGTGTGCACCGGAGTGTCCACGTTGTCTCAGCATGTGTGAGTGCATCCTGTGATGGAAGGGCGTCCTGCCCAGGGTTGATTCCTGCCTTGTACCCTGAGTTGCTGGATAGGCTCTGAGTTGGAATAAGTAGGTTGGAAATAATTATCTTACTTGTTTTTATTAATCTTTCTTAGTTGTGTATAGCTCACATTTATTTCCATGTTTCAGATTATAAGTGTTTTCAGTCTTCAGACGTTTCATAGTTTTATGACTAGAAATATGCTGTAGGAACTTAACTTTTGTTTTTTTCAACTAGCCTATAGAGTAACTGGTTTCATCATATGTACGTTCTTTCACTTAGTTGCAGTTTCCTAAAACATATCAATGATGTTAAACGAGGACCTACTACTGTACTAGTATTTCCACATAGGCGCAAGGAAAACTTTGGGATTTCTAAGTAACGATTAACTGGACCGCAATGAGGTTACAGAGGTTATAGCAGGTATCGTCAAAAGCAGCAAGCAGTATGAGCACAACATGAGTACTGAAAACTGAGTTGATCTCTGAAAAGAACACATTTATATTCTACTACTTTAGGAAATTCTAGCAAACACAAGAATACACAAATATGCATTTCATTGGCCCTGACAGCAATGTCATCACACATCATATAGTTCTGGAAAATCTCCACTTATTAGAGAATGAGAGAGAGAAAGGTGAATAATATCTCAATATCACTATGAAAAGAGTTTTGACTGCACAGACTCCTACTGAAGAATCCTGGGTATACACCATATTTTGAGAACCACTGTTATATACCAATATTTAAACCATGGGGCATAAAAATCAATTTAGGTCGTATATACATTTTTTTAAAATAAAATAATAGAATAGAATGAAATGGAAAATATCAGAAAACACAGTATGGATAAGTACCATTTCCTGAGAGTTTTATTACAGTTATGTATATCCGTGTGTATGACAGCACTAGGTCAGGACACGAAATGTATTACTACTGGCAGGTTAGCCTAAAACTGTGAAAAACACGTCTACAACATACTAATTTCCTATTCTACCGCCAAAGCAAGGGCAGATATTTAGAATAAAAACTACGAATCTGTGATAAACTGGATATTCTCTAACATGAAGGCAATTAAAGGTTCAAATGGATAAAATTTCTATAAAATGAAGAAAGTCATAGTTTGCTTTGCCATGATATCATACTGTGGCTACAGCCATCACCATAACACTTTTTCTACCACCTTTTCTACTACAGTCAGTTCAAGCAAAAAAGGGTATCCAAGCTCCATCAGCCACATATGGAGCTATTCTTTCCTTCCCTCTAAACAGAGCTCCTGCTTTTAATCATACAGTTTACTTCCTAAATGAAGGGCTTGCCCTTCACAGCAAACTGGTCAACAATCACTTTGCTGCTGACATGGTTATTGCTCTTACCCTGAATTTCAGAATTCTTGGGTCAAAACGGTAACATTCAAACAATGGTTCTAACTGCAGAACTCTCTCTGTATCCTGGCAAAGCTAGACCTGTACCTGGCAAACTGCAACAAATCGAAACAGCACAGTGAAAGGCAGATCCGGTCTGCACCAATAGCTGAAGCTCCACCTACAGCCTGGGCACAATCTAGAATACCCAGAGATCTCAACAATGGTTTGTTTCCGAGAGGCTACAAAGGCAAACTATAATGGAGACATGGATGAAATATAACATCACTGCTTCTTCCTCTCTACCAGAACTGACCTACAGAATTTTATTTCAGGAAGAGTTCTTCTCAGTCCAAACAGACCAAGAAGAAGCCTGATGAAAGGTATCAGAGAAAAGGGCTAAGTTCAGTGATGAGTCATAATGGCATATACTTTTTCAAAGTGTGGTAACATACATATAACATATGATCTTTTCTATAGTTTTAACCATTTTAAGTGTACAGTCCAGTGCATTAAGTACATTCAATGTAACCATCACCGGTATACATTTTTTTCCCAGAACTTTTATATCATCCCTCGATGAAACACTGTATTTACTGGCATATACTTTTTCAATAATCCTCTTTTTCTGATATCAACATGTCTTAAGCTTCAAATGCATCCCCCTATAAAGATAGAACCAAATCCCATTACTGTCTTTAAACTGATAGGGAAAAAGGCAAATTCAGTGACAGCAGAAAAGCTTTTTACTGTTGTCTCCCCCCGTACCTTAAATGCATATTGCTAAGTGAAGGAAACTAGCCTGCAAAAGCTACACACTGTGTTTGGATTAAAACTGGATGACATTCTAGGCAAGGTAAAACTGCAGAGACAGCAAAAACATCAGCAGGTGCTGGAGGGGGTAGAGAAAAATAAGTAAGTGAAGTACAAGTGTTTGCGGAAGTGAAATGAATAAGTAAGAGGTCTTACCTTATTCTGTATGGTACTATAATGGTAGATACATGACATTATGCATTTGTCAAAACCCACAGAACTATAAACACAAAGAGTGAACCCTAATGCAAACTATGGACTTTGGGTGATAATGTTGTGTCATGTTGGTTCATCAATTATAACAAATTTACCACACTAATGAAAGATGTTAATAACAGGGGAAACTGGAGGGGTGGGCAGAGAAAGGGTATGAGGGAACTCTGTACTTTCTGGTTTAATTTTTCTGCAAATCTAAAACTGCTTTAAAAATGAAGTCTAGTAGTTAAAAAAAATTGTCACAAAAACAAAAAGACAGAGGGGCTTTTCAGAGCCAGCAAACTTTTACTGTAAAGAGCCAGAGAGTATTTTAAGCTTTGTGTGATATATGGTGTCTACTGCAACTATTTAACTCTGCCACTGTAGCATGAAAGCAGCCACAGACAACATAAATGAGTAATTTATTTATGAACATTGATATCTGAATTTCATAGTTTTCCTATGTCACAAAATACTACTCTTCTTTTGATTTTTTTCAACCATTTAAAAATGTAAAAACCAAAGAACTGGAAACAGGTATGTACACGAATGATCACAGCACTATTTCAAATAGCAAAAGGTGGAAACCCAAAAGTCCGTCAGTGCATGAACAGATAACAAAATGCAGTATATCCATATCAATGGGATATTATTCAGTCACAGAAAGAATGAGCTATTGAAACATGCTACAATGTGAAAAAACCTTAAAAACATACTATGCAGAAAAAGCCAGACACAAAAGGTTACATATAATGATTCCATCTATATGAAACACCCAAAACAGGATAATACACAGAGACAGAAAGTCAAGTATTGCTTAGTAGGAGCTGGGAGTAGGGCAGAATGGGGATACTGCTTAATGATACAGGGTTCCTTTCTGGGGGGCTTAAAATGTCTTGGAACTAGATAAGTGATGGTTACACAACATATTGAATGTACTAAATGCTAATGAACTATATACTTTAAAATGGTTAATTTTATGTTATAGGAATTTTACCTCAATTTTAAAAAATCATATAGAAAAGAAGTATAAAAACTATTCTTATCTGGTGGGCTGTATAAAAACAGATGGCTACCCAGTGTGTCACATGGGCTGTAGCATACCAACCTCTATCCCAGATTAAACTAGTGGGGTCCAACAGAAAGATAACAGGAACCACATATGTAATTTTTTTCTAGCCATACATAATTTTTAAGGGTGAAATTAATTTTAATAATCTTTTGTGTAATCCAGTCATTTCATACGTAATTATTAGTACATTTCAATGTCATCATTATAAAAAATTATCAGGGTACCTTACATTCTTTTTTCATATTAAGTCTTCAAGATTCAATATGTGTTTTACACTCACAGCTCAATTTAAACTAGTCACATTTCATGTGTCCAATAGTTGCTTGTGGCTTAGTATACTGGACAGTACTATCTAAGTCTTAGAAGAAGTGACAGAAGCAAAGCTTAGAAAATGAGCTATCAAGAAAGCTATTTGCCCTGACCATTCTATAATGTGCCTATCCCCCTTTCCTTAAAAAAAA
Source organism: Carollia perspicillata (assembly GCA_004027735.1). Classification (NCBI taxonomy): domain Eukaryota; kingdom Metazoa; phylum Chordata; class Mammalia; order Chiroptera; family Phyllostomidae; genus Carollia; species Carollia perspicillata. The sequence goes on from PVKM010000411.1 coordinate 83,530, forward strand.
ACTATGATTTCTCTGGCTTTCTTACCCTTACCAGTTCAAAGCCAACCATTCCAGAGAAGCCATTATTTAATCCTGACACCTATCATCACAATCCATCCAGGTTAATCTACTTATAACCATGAAAAAAATAAGTCTTCTCTTTGCCACTACATCTAGACCAACCAAGCAGATCTCGAATTGTGTTCTTTTCAAGGTTTCTGCAATTGAGTGCTATATTATGCTTACTGATGCCAATTTAAAAAGAAAAACTTGGAAAACTTCAACAGATCAAATGTATGTATGTATCTGTGTGCTGTGCTATGCAATAATTAGAATACAAAACAATGCTTTTGACATACCTTATAGAGTACATAGTTCTAAAGTAATTTACAAATTGCGAAGTTATTTTTTAAAAGACTTTATTTATTTATTTTTGAATAGGAAGGGAGGGAGAGAAACATCAATGTGATTGCCTCTTGTGTGCCCCACATTGGGGTCCTGGACCGAAACCCAGGCATATGTCCTGACTGGGAATTGAACCAGCAACCCTTTGCTTCGCAGGCTGCCACTGAGCCACACCAGCCAGGGCAGCAAAGTTTTTTTTTTTAAATAAAAGTTTAATGGTGCCTTTATACTTTTTCTTTTAAGATCACCTATTCTCAAATGCTGTATGATCTCATGAACAAAATGCTGTATGCTGTATGAAATCTAATGAACAAAATAAACTGACAAACAAAGCAGAATGAGAGGCATAGATACATGGAACAGACTGATAAATATCAGAGAGAAGGAGGGTAGAGGTGACTGGATAAAAGCAGATGAAGATACTAGCCATATGGGCGAGGGAGTGGAGGTGGACAAAGATGGGGAAAATGCGAGACATCTGTAATAGTGTCAACAATTTTTTAAAAAAGAAAAAGAAAGAAAAAAAGGATAAGGTAGTGGCTGGTCATGTGGGCGCTACCCATCATTCAAGGCTGTTGGATTATGTCTCCACCACAAGAGGAATATATAGAAATGGACTGCAGCGGCCAGACTGTTTATGAAGATCATGTGTTCCATATATTATATACCGACTAAAGTGGGGGTATCAAACTCATTTTCACCAGGGGCCATGTAAGCCCCACAGTTGCCTTCAAAGGGCCAAATGTAATTTTAACTCCTTAACAATTAAGGAGTAATTAGATTTATACAGTCCTAAAATTATTTTGGCCCTTTGAAGGCAACTGTGAGGCTGAAATAGTGGTCCCCAGTGAAAACAAGTTTGACATCCCTGGACTAGAGAAACGCGTTATTTGCAAATACAAATATGAACAGTAATTGAACCTCCCCAAATTATCCTTTTTTCTACAGTCAAAAATACATTATTTCATTTTAAAAATTTGGTAATGAATTTTTAAAGATAAACTTATAATCTGAGCAAGGACAATAGATAATTATTAATGAAAAGCTGTTGGGGAAATCTCAAAACACCATTCCAAAATTACTTTCTGATTACAAAAAAAGAAAGTATTTTTACAGGAAAGACCTTACAGTCATGCACGATCAAGTCTAACATCACCAAGAGTAAGACAATCTGACACTGTCTCCTAGTACGATTCAATAAACATGCATAGATGTTAAATCTGAATCTAATCGCCCAAAGCTTTATAAACTTAAATATATAAAAAATGCTCTTTTCTCATGTTTTAATTTCAATTTAGTCACTATCAAAGGGCCTCTGGGAGGACCCCCAACAACTACCACAAAATATGGAGCAATAGAATAAGGATGGGTTTGGCTACTGACAGACCTATGTGTGAATCCTGGATCAGCTACTTACCAGGCTTATATAAACCACAAGCCTCAGTTTCCTCACCTATAAAATGAGGTTGTACAAAATACCACCAACCTCAGAGTTGTTATAAGAATGAAATGACATATCTACTATATGTAAAATAGCTAAAACACTGCCTGGCATATTAGAGCTCTTCATGTTGGTTGCCCTAGAATACCATATACTTGTTCTCTATAAAGTGTCATGGCTAACAAAGGGCTTTTATATATATCAAGTATCTCATCCTCTGACCCTCCCTGTAAACCACAGTACAAGTCAGTAAAAATACAATGACATTGATCTCCTGCAAGAAATTAATCTTCTAACACTATAAAACCAAAGCATTTGTGCTCATTTGTATACTCTCTCTATACTGGTACTTGTTTTGCATGGTCCCAATATGTACACATCTGAGCTATCATGGTTTAGTTAAACATCATCAATCCCCTAACAAGAGAGTTCAAATTTCAGTTACCACTGTATATGAACTGTGAGTAGTCACACAAACTACAAACTTCACTGCTAATTTTTCAGTATACAAATCACCCTGTGAATAACAGGTGTGCTTCATGATCAGTGACTAGTCATATTACTTCTTTCAAAGTCTGTTTGTGATGAGTCACTGGGCATGTTATTCAATTCACATACAAAGAGCAAGGCAGAGTTGTGTTGCCTGCTAGTCTCCCAGTGATAAACCACATGACATTTTATAAAAGTGGATAATCAAGAGAGGAGACTGGCCTACGAAGATGAAAATGAAGCGAAGAAATTAAAAAGTGATAATGCTGGAAATGAAATTTGAATAGACAATAAAATGAGTTGTATACATCAGAGGAACTTAATGTAGACAAGCCTATCAATGTAAATAAAGAAAGTGATCATGATGAAAAACATAACTATATCCCAGAGGAAGTGACACCAGAAAAAAAAATTAAAGGAACTCTCAAAGATATTTCATGACATTGAAAATGCAAAGGACAAAATGCTAGAAGCCAAGATATTCAAAAGACATTTGCTCTATATTTTAAGTTATACAACAAGAAGCAGGCAGTGTCCTGACTAATGTGGCTCAGCGGGCTGGGTGTCGTCCTGCAAACTGAATGGTTGCTGGTTGGATTCCCAGTCAGGGCACATGACTGGGTGATGGATGTTTCTCTCCTCTTTCTCCCTCCATCCCCCCTCTTTAAAAACAAATTAAAATCTTAAAAAACAAAACAAAACAAAAAACCAAGAAGCAGGCAAGAACTTTTGACACTATCCTTGATTAAGTTTTTAACAAAGAAATAAAACGAACATTCAAAGTTTCTAATACTTTAAACTTTAGTACACCAAATATTAGTTTTACTATTTTTTCATTTCCACATATATTTATAAACAACAATAAGATAGGTTTTAATATTTTGACAAATATTTTAAAGATCACAATTTTTTTCCTTTGATCATCATGAATGGTTTCAGTGTACAGTCACCTTGACAGTCCCACACTACCATGCTAACTGAGAACTGCCTCTACGTGTACATATATGTGGATATACACCAGTGTGTGTGTGTATGTATTTTTTTCCCCATTTACTCCAAACCATCTGAGAGCAAATTGCATATATGATGGCCCTTTACTTCTAAATACTTAACCGTGTATTTCTTAAAGGTAAGGATTTTATCTTAACCTAACTATAGAAGAATTGTCAACTTCAGAAAATTCTGTAAGTTACTTTTTAAGAACCTATCTATTCTTTATGAAAAATGGAATCAAAGTCTGCTGTTCAAAGTCAAAGACAGGGCCTATGCAATTTATAAATTAGATTTTCAGATACCTTTCAGGCAAGTATATAGTTTAACTTTGAAGTTTAAGACGCCATCAACAGTAAAAGTAAATGGATAAAGAAAACTACTGAAAGGTAGTTAAATATTCAATTCAATAATACATAATACTTCCTAAATATGAGGGAATATAAAATAAATTTTTATGATTCTCCACTTTAAAATATGTTACAACCCTTTCAGGAATTCAACGATCACAAATGGAACTTCATGACACTACACAAAAATGATAAACACATTTATCATTTTTCATTTATCATTTTATCACTATCTAATATGCCACACTCAAAACTAATATAAAGCTCTGGCTGGTGTAACTCAGTGGATTGAGTACGGGCTGGGAACCAAAGGGTCACCAGTTCAATTCCCAATCGGGGCACATTGCCTGGGTTGCAGACCAGGTCCCCAATATCTGGTGTGCAGGAGGCAACCACACATTAATATTTCTCTCCCTCTCTTTCTCCTTCCCTTCCCCCCTCTCTAAAAATTTAATAAAATATTTAAAAAACTAATAGAAAATATTGTCATGTCATTGAAAAAATAGAGAAAGTAAGTTTGCAATGCAGTAAATAAATAAGTACACCAAAGGATTTAATGACACAGCACAAAAATCAGTCTGTCACAAATAGACAGGAGGAGAATTATATTCCATTGAACTCATACTTTTTAGCACCTACCATGTGCCAGACACTTAATATTCTGATAAATAAGACTGTCATAGTTCTTGCCCTCAGAATCTAGAGAAAGTGGAAAGACAATCAAGGTGCTATGTGCTATGAGAGCAAAAAAGAAAAAAAAATCTAACGTTAAAGGAATGGGGAAAAGAGGCCCGTTGTCTAGCAGAAAAGGAATATGCCAGAAATTCCCCAAAGAATATAACATCTAAGCTAAAACCTGAAGAACAAATAAAATTAAAAAGAGGAGGGAAAGTGTTCAATTCAGAAACACCTGCTGCATATACAAAGGCCTCAAAGTAAAAAAGAGCACTGAACTTTAAGAGAAAGCTGAGTACAGTATCATTTTCAAGTAATGGGAAAAGAGAAAGAGAGAACACGATGTAATGGAAAGAAATTCAACCTGAAGTTAAGAGACCTGGTTTTCAGGTTTTGCTGTACCACTTATTAGCTATTATACATTTAGGACAAGTCATTTTATGTCTCTGGGTCTCTATTTCCTAATGAGCAAAATGGGGACACTACCACATTCCCCATCAAAAGGTTGTCCCTAGAATCCAATCTCAAAAAGCATGCAACTATTAAAAAATATATTTAAAAAATTCTGCTTACCAAAATATACCATTAAGAAAATAAAGTGATAAGTCACAGACTGGGGAAAAGTATTTGTAGCACGTATATCTAACAAAGAACTTGAGTCCAAATATATAAAGAACTACAAACCAACAATTAAAAGATGAACAAACCAATAAAAAAGAGGCAAAAGGCTTCAACAGACACTTCATCAAAGAAGATATACAAACAGCCAATAAGAAATGAAAAGGTGTTCAACATCATTAGTCATCAGAGAAATACAAATGAAAATCATGAGATACTACTTCACACACACTAAAATGGCTAACCTCAAAAATCAAATGTGGGCAGAGACATGTAATAAGAATGACTCTCACACATCGCTGGTAAGAATATAAAATAGAACACTTTAAGTAGTTTGGCAGTTTCTTACATCATATATACATTTATCACATGATCCAACAATTATATCTTTATATTTTCTCAAGGGAAATAAAAACATGTCCATATCAAGACTTGTACATGAATATTTATCAGTCTTATAACAACCTAAATGTCCATCAAGAAGAGAATAAGCTAATTGTGATGAACATAAACAAAGGAATATATTCACCAATAAAAAAGAGCAAACTATGAAACACATGGACAAATCTCAAAAACATAATGTTAATTAAGTTAAAGAAGTCTCTCACAGAAGAGCACAGAGTGCATGCTATTACATACAACACCCCAAAGAGGTAAACTTATCTACGGTGAAAGAAGCCAGATACAAAGATGGAGGGGAGATACTAACTGCAAGGGAAATTTCCATGGAGATGAAAATGTTCTCTGTATCTTGGTTTGAACAGTGATTATACTGTCCAAACTCCTCAAATACAAGACCTGTGCATTTTATGGTTTGTTACATATATTTCAATTTTTGAAAAACTGACATCATGGGTATGCAATCAGCAAAATCTATGAAATAGGGAATTCTATGGGATAAGTGACCAGATTTTCCACAAGAAAACAAAAAAAGGGAGAAGTAATCTAAAGATTGAGAGAAACATCAAATAAATATTAACAAGACACAATGTGTGCATGAACCTTATCTTACTCATGATTCAATCAATCAACCATTAAAAAAAATCAGACAATTAGAAAAACTTGAACAATGGAGATATTAAAGTGTTGTTTTACTGTGACACTAGTAATGTGGTTATGCTTTTAAAAAGTCTTTATAATTACACAGCAACATGGATAAATCTCACAATTTCAGATAAAACAACACATTGTATTATTCCATTTTTTAAAAGTTCAAAATCGAGTAAAACTAAATTGTATTGCTAGACATCTCCACTGGGGAAGAAAAAAGAACTGATGATTGGAAGGAGCATGACAAAGTGTCTGAGGTGGTAGCAATTCCTAATCTTGATGGAGTAATAGTTATAAGGGTATTCACTTTGTGATGTTTTACATTATTTTCCATATCATACTTCATAAATAGTAAGTTTTACTAAAAACTTACCTATACATAACTGAAGTATATACAGATAAAAATATATAAAACCACCTGAAATTTAACTCAAAATAACTGACAGAAAGTGGAGGACACATACGATAGATGAGTTCCAGGTACTGATGATTGTTGCAGCTGGTTATGGGTACATGGGAGTTCACTACACTATTATTTACTTCGTATATGTTTAAATATTTCCGTAGGCAGTTTTAAAATGTTTGTAACCTTAATTACTGCACTCCTAGGAATGATAAGAATATACTCAGAAATACAGAAAAACAAACATATAACTCAGCTCACTGTATTTTATGTTTTTTTAAAAAATATTTTATTTATTTATTTTAGAGAGAGAGGAAGGGGAGGAGAAAGAGAGGGAGAGAAACATCAATGTGTGGATGCCTCTCACGCACACCCTCTTGGAGACCTGCCCACAGCCCAGGCATGTGCCCTGACTAGGAATCGAACTGGTGATCCTTTCATTCACAGGCCCACACTCAGTCCACTGAGCTACACCAGCCATGGCTATTTGTTTGTTTTATTATTATTTTTAAATCCTCACCCGAGGACATTTTTGTACTGCTCTTAGAGAGTGAGGAAGGGAGAGAGAGAGAGAAACATCTATTGGTTGCCTCTACATTTTTATGTTTAATGTCCCCCTACTTGGATACAACCTAATAATGTTCAGTAACAGAGAAATGGAAAAACTATAGGAAATCACAGCATAATTTTACAGGGCTTTTTACAAGAGTTTTTAGTGATGTGAAAAATGATTATGATAAATTAAACAAGATATTAACTTATATCAAACAATTTGGAAGATGTATTAAAATGTTAATGATTAAATTTGGGATTATAAGTGACTTTCTTATACTTTTCACAACTAGCATATGTAACTTTCATCACAAGGGGGAGAGAAAAATTCACTTAGCTTCCTCCTCATACTCACCCAAAATATCAGTTCTATCAAAGCTGAGGGGAAGAAGCGAAAATACTAATTGTAGAAGAGTCACCAGTAATACATTCTAAAAGATTGATCAGTACAGAAAAAGGTAAACAAACTTTTAGCCAAGGGAAAATTCTATTTGACTTTTCTTAATGTTCTTTGTATTACTTCTGAAGTCTTGTTAATATTAATTCCATAGTTCAACCAGCCAATAAACTATTTTTAGAATTTAATAGCACATAAAAAAGCATTACATACAAAGGAACGTCTCCTTTTCAGAAACTGAAAAGACACTATTACACACCTAAACCAGTGCACATAATATAAAGTCCTGTGGCAATGAACCTATCAAATGTTTGTGAAATGAATAGATTTTGATTCAAATGGACATGTGTCAGCTTGCCACTCCACTCCCATTAGCTCTTCAGCAGAACTCAATGAATTTGATTAATATGGGTAGGCATACATAAATCATTCAAATGGTTGTTACAAGAGAACGAAATTTGGGCCAAAAATTTTGTTTACATGTGGGTCTTAAAACTAAGTCACTCATCAAATTAAGGAGATGTATATAGTTAGGTGATCAGAAAACTCTCAATTTATGAAAACGAGAGAGAAAGTGGTTCTGACACAGGAAAGGCTGAAAGACCTAGAGATGCTAGAAATTCCTATTCTACTTTTACCCACTGGAGTTTCTTGCCTCATGGTTGGTAACTGAGAGTCCCTCAAAGTTACAATTTGACTTAAGATGGCACAAGTATCAGCAGGGAGCTTTCCCAAATGTGTTGTCACAATGGTCACATGGATTCCAGAAAGGGAGAAATTCAAGAAATATATTTAAAATTATAAAAAAGCTTAACAAGGTTTCTCTACAGACTTTTAAAATTATAGAATCTGTAAGAATTTTATATCACATATGAAAAATAAAAATTAAGAAATAAGGGACAGATGTAAGTAAATGGATATCTGCAGATGTATGTCCCCCACAACATGTTTGGAACAGCCCCTAATATTTTCATAAACGATATAGAAGACAAAATGGAGCAACATTTCAAACAGAGGGATATAAACTGAGAAAGAGCTTAAAAAGCTAAGTAGATAAGTATTATATTACTAGCCTTTGGCTAGGGGAAGTATACAGTAAAAGGCTTAGAGAAAAATTAAGTAATCCATGTAGTAATTAGAATATATGGTTTCTGAACTAGTTTTACCTATTTAAAAAAAGTCACCCAAATCTATATTGATGCCTCACAACATTAGCCCAGAATCTCTGGCAGGGTTCTTCATAAAGTAGACTCAATAAATAATTGGTGAATTAAATATGTACTATATATACATACAGATTTTTTCATTTTTCCAATAACTTTATCGATTTGAATATTTTGAGTATGTCAGTTATCTCCCATGTGCTATAATGTTGATTGTTCTCAATTAATGCCTCAATTTGATTGCTATCAACCTCAACTGGTCTACCCAACCACACAGATCATCCATAGAGAAATCCTCGGCACAAAACTTTGACATAAAGATTAATATAAGTAAATCAAAATTATATCCTTACCTTTGCATAAAACCATGATATACTCTCTCAATTAGTGGCACCACCCATCAACCAGGAACATTAACCCAAAAGTCTCCTCTCCAGAACATCTAACAAGACTGCCAAGTCCCATCAACTCTGTTCCAATATACTTTGACTTGTATCTACTCTACCTCAATTCTTGGTTTGAATGCTTTAGTTATCATTTCCTAGTAAACTACTATAATAAATTCTTGTGTCATTTCTTTACCTCAACAAATCTTCCCTCATTGGTCTATCCTCCATCACAATCTTCAAGGGCAATCTTTCTAAAATACAAAAATGATCAAGTCTCCCCAAAATTTATAGTTTTTCTAATGTCTCCCCATTACCAATTGCATACGGTACCAACAACTTAACATGTCTCAGACCCGCTCGCATTCTTGTGCTCCAGTTTTGAGCCTGTAGTGCTGTTTCATACTTCTTTGTCTCTAGACATGCTGGTTCCTCTGCTTGGAATTCCCTTCCTCACCCTCTGGCCTGCGCGGATAACACTTATTACTCTAATATCCAACTTGGTAGTTACTTCCTCTTTGAGGACTTTCTTTCCTCCTCCTTTTTCTTTCTTTCCTCCTTATTTATTCCCTCCTTCCTTTTGCCTCTGTACTTTGTAAATTTCATTTGTCACAGTATAGCTTAATTATTTGTTTACATGGCTCTTATCAGACTACAAGGACAGAGTACAAGATATTCATTTCCACATACCCAGTATATTCATTAAATGCCAATGGTACACCCAACAATGTTTGCTGAATAAATAAATTAGCAAAAGACCAGAAAGAACAAAACTTCTGAACCCAGGTCAATTCTTGTAGTTTTGGTAACCACACTAAGAAATAGTTATAGGCATTAAAGATCTGGAAAATGGCGATTAACATAAATTCTTTTAAAAAGCAACTTCCATATATGGAAAGACTAAAGAAAACAGGCTTCTACAATCTAGAGAGTCTGAGATGGGTTATAACTAAAGATGCAAGAGGTGAATGGAGCAAACATACTATTTACTAAATCCTAGAAGCATTCATCCAGGCGTCATCATCACTATATCTTGAAAGGAGTTCTTTTCAGAAACTCTATTTCTAAAAAGTTCCCTTTATTTAACAGAGAGTAAATTTAAACTCAAAGTATTAAGCCAAAGCAACAATGGAAGTAAGCCACATATAAAGCCCTTAGCATAAAATATGCATCTGAGATATTCTAGCTATAATTACGGTTTCCGTCAATAAAGTGTGTAACTCCCTCTACAGGACATAAATGAATACCAACAATAATCAGCAGTTTCCAGTCCACAACAACCCGCTGCAGGTAACACAGAGGCAAACACCTATTGCTAAGAAAGCTCCTTGGTATTGGAAGTAAATAAGTGCGCGTATCTTCTACTGCAAAAAAGCAACTTCTACTTTCTGATACTTATTCTACCAGCCCACTCATTCAATTGGCTTGTACTTTTATCCTTCCCTTAACCACTCATCATGGAGAAGTTTCCACCAATAGAAAAACATGCATGTATGCTAGATGCATATAGATATATACACACACACACATACACACACTTTGCTTTGTGCAAGCAGCATTAAGAAGCAATCTTCAAATACTTTGAATTTACTGCCTGACTCAAAGATATTTTGCCTATATAGTTATCATTAGTTAATCAGAAAGAATGTCTACAAATCCTACTGGTAAGAAACACGTATGAAGAAGAGTTGGTTTTTTTTTTTATCTTCACCTGAGGACATTTTTTTTTTTCATTACTTTAGGGGTTGGTAAGAGAGAAACATCAGTTGTCTACCATACACACCCTGACTGGAGATGGAACTTGCAACCTGGGTATGTGCCCTGACCAGGAAATGAACCTGCAATCTTTTGGTCCACTAGATACTCCAACCAACTAAGCTACACTGGTCAGGGAAAGAAAAGTTTTAGAAATAATTTTAAGCTATGAAGTACACAGTAGTTAACTCCTATTTGTTTTTTTAATGAAGAGAAAAACTACTAAAACAATTCCAATGGTTCTCAAACTTACCTATTAGAATCACCTGGTAGAGTTTTGAAACAGAGGTTGCTGGATCCCATTCCCAGAGTTTCTGATTCAGTTAAGTTTTGGGTAGAACCCAAAAATCTTCATCTCTCAATCCACTGAACTACACCAGCCAGGGCGCATACTCATTTCTAACAAGTTCCCAGATACTGTCAGGGTCACACTTTGAGAACTACTGATTTAAACTATTACACTCAGAAGGAACTTATAGGTGAATAAAGCTTAGATAACTAACAGGATTCCTGATTACCAATCTAAGGTTCTTTCCACTGTTAGGGTTCAGTTATTATGTTATATATTTTTATGTCTTGGAGATATACTTGAGAATTCAAGAGTCCAACACCTGGGGGCCTTGGAGGATAATTATTAAGAGCTTACCAAGAAGACAGAATGCAGTGGGAGGGAGAGCACTTTAGATATGCACATTCGCAGAAAAAAAAATTCATCAAGCACCTACCGTGGACCAGGCATTATACCAAGCATAGAATAAAATGGTGAGAAAAGGCATTGTAGCACCTTTAATGATATTTACACTCTAAAAGAGAATCAGGCAATCAAATAATAATCCAAGTAAATACAGAGCAGCCACTCTGATAAGTGCTATATATAAAAGGTATTCTACTCTATAAGAATTTATTCAAAGAAATGCCTCTGAGAAAAGGGTCTGAGCTAAGGCATAAAAATGACACCTTAGCATTCTACACACCATGTTCAAACCTTTGCACATAAAAGGAGTGTTTACAGATACCATTAATGTTAAGTAGATATTTTTGTCTCCTTTAAAGTTCAAAGAAGAAATCTTGGTAGGCTAGTACTCAACTCTACAAGACCCAAGAACTGTCAGTTAACTTCTCACAATGCCCACCACTGACTATGAATACATATGCCCACTGGCCAAGAAACCCATTTTCCAGTATCAAGGAACAGGAAAACCAAACTAATTCTGAAAGTAGTCTAGGTGGGCAGTTTAAGAGCAAGGGTAACTGGATGGTCTCAAAGAACACGAGAAGCCTGTTTCTCCTTTGTCTTGTGACCAGAACAAGTGAGGCAACCAGATACAGCAAATTCTTGTTCCTTAGCTCCCTGGCTCCCCCTTCTCTGACCACTACCATCCTGGTAACTGCCAGCACTCCACCACAGAATGTTTATTACATTTGCTTTGTCTTCGTGAAGTTAACCAACCAGTAACATTAGTCTCAATAATATACATGGTTACTGTGCTATGTGTGTGCCTGAGAAGTTAATTTTTCCCCGAGGAGCATATAAGCTGATGCAATTAAATTTTCTATCTTGTGCCCATATAGATATCATAAGAGGTAGGGTGAAAAAATTATGAGGTTTCAGGAAAGGTTTCTTTCAGCATGGGAGATTTGGAAAACAATACTGCAAATGGGCTTTAGAGGATGAAAAACAGGGCAGGGACAGAGAGACAGGATATCATAAGTGTGTGGGGGAAAAAACAAGCACATAGTTTAGTTTGGCTGGAACATATGTTAGTTAAGAGTAGATAATAAGTCCTGACTGGTGTGGCTCAGTTTGCTGGGCATCATCCTGCAAAAGCCAATTCCTGGTCAGGGCACATGCCTTAGTCCCTGCACAGGGTACATATGAGAGGCAACAGATCGAAATCTCTCTCCTCTCTCTCCCTTCCCCTCTCTCTAAAAAATAAATAAATAAAATCTTTAAAAAACAAGAATAGATAATAAAACTGTAACAGTCAACTGCAGCCTGAATATCAGCTAAGGAGTTTATGCCTACAATGGCAAAACCTTCAAGTTAATCAAGCACTTATAAACGATTACCAAAAGGTAAGTTTGAATTTCACTATTCCACATATGAAGAATAAGTTCATCAAGGTTAAGTAACTTGCCCAAGATAACACAGAATATAAGCTAAAATTCAAAGCCATATCTCATGAACTAAGTCCAGTGTCCATCCATCCCACACCACCAGTGATTTAAAAGAATCAGAATGTCACAAAGCTAGGAATAACTAATCAGAACCTTGGTATGACAAAATAAGAAATAATGCAAAAGACACCCAGGGAAAAAAATCCAAGAAGGCTACTACAATATTCCAGACTGAGTCAGAAACAGGAGTGGTAATAGGAACTATAAGGAATTGAGTATGGAAATCCAGCAGGTCTTAGCAACTATACGGAGGATAACAAGGGAAGAATACAAACGCCACACTAAAACTCCCATTTAAGGTCACCAATAACCTCTGTGTTGCCAAATCCATGGCAATCTTGGTCTTCAATATACTCAGCTTCTGTGCAACAACAACCTCAGCTGACCACTCCCTCCTCTCACTGTCAGTATCAAGTGATGTTTAAGAATAGAAACTGGAGTCAGAAAAACCTGGGTTAAAAAACCAACTTCTGCAGTTACTACTTGTTAGTCTTGAACAAATTATATTTAGAGTCCCTTCTTCTGTCTTTTTTCCTGACCTATAAAATAGAAATGACAATCCTAATTGAAACATCGCAACAGACTTCTGACATCTTCAATCAGTCACAGTACCTTCTCCTTACACGACACAAATCTTTTTTTGCATTTCAGTTGAATTTTAACCTTTCTGGAATTAATAAAGCATAACAAGCCAAAAATGTTGCTTATCTTCTTCCATCTTTAATATTAAAATGGCTGCAAAAAAATTAACCAATTTTGATTAAGATTTTTGAAATGCAGCCCTGGCTGGTGTGGCTCAGTGGACTGAGTGCCAGCATGCAAACCAAAGGGTCACTGGTTCAATTCCCAGTCAGGGCACATGCCTGGGTTGCAGGCCAGGTCCCCAGTAGGGTGTGTGCAAGAGAGAAGCAACACACATTGATGTTTCTCTCCCTCTCTGTCTCCCTCCCTTCCCCTCACTCTAAAAATAAATAAAATCTTTAAAAAACTTTAAAAAAAAAGATTTTTTAAATACACACTAATATAATAGCTGTCATTACACGATCTAACAAAACTGTTTCAAATGAAGTGAAAGACAACTAAGCACTACTAGAGCCATCAAACAGAAAAAACGTAATAGACTTTTTCGTCAACCCAATATAAGTGACATTACTTACTAGTGTAAGTATTTAATATCTGACTTCCCTACTACATTGTAAGCTTCATGACAGAGGGACCATGCCTATCTCACTTATCACTGTATCCCAAGAGCCTTGCATGGTGTCTAACACATGGTTAAAATCCTGCAATATTTTCTCATCCCTACCATAGAACTTTGCATTAGCTGGTCCCTCTACCTAAAACTCTGTTGACCCACATCTGGTCCCCTAAGTCCTTGAACTTCACAAAATTAGTTCCTCATCTCTAAAGTCTCAGTTACAAAATGCCACCTACAAAGGAAGCCTTTACTGATCATTCAATCTCAAGAAATTATTCCCACCATATGACAATTTTTATCACCATCTTCATTTCTTCAAAGCATTCAGCACATCTGAAACCACAGTTACACAGTATCCAGGCAAAGTGCCTGGCACAGAATAAGCACTCAACAAATATTTAAGTGAATGAATCTTCTGAGTTAGAAAAGATGACATGAAGAACACTCCAAATTCATCAGTAAAACATTTACAAAACGTGCCCCAACAAAGTCAAGTAAGTGGCTGTATAGCTTAGTAGGCTTGAAAGCCACACAGCCTACTTTAAATCCCAGCTCTGTCCCTTAGCTGGATAACCTTCGACAAGTTGCTTAACTGCACTATGCCTCTGTTTCCAAAGCAGTAAAATGGGAATTAGACTCAACCTCAAAGCGCTGTTGAGAATTAAATTAGTCAATATATGTAAAGTGTCAGTACCAAGCACACAGTGTACACTCAATGTGTACCATTATCCATCAGATTGAACTTTTCCTCTCAATATTTCAAATACACAAGCTGACTTTTCCTTTATCTTATCCACCCCAAAAGGGTCACCATTATTTTTGTACACTAAGAAATTCTAAGAGCACCTTCCACATAGATTAGGATATGTGAAGGGCACCTTCTGGAATTGTGCTACATGGTAGCACCATCCCCAAGTTCCACTAATCCCTTGTGATGATCAAAAGACACACAAAACAGAGAAAGTACTCTGGAAACTTAAGTACAAAATGGCCCTGGCCAACGTGGCTCAATTGGTTGGGCATAGTCCCACAAAGCAAAAGATCTCTGGTTCCATTCCTGGTCAGGGCACATGCCTCAGTTGTGGGTTCAGTCCCTGGTTGGGGTGCATGAGAGGCAACTGATGGATGTTTCTTTCTCACATCAACATTTCTCTCCCTTCCCCTCTCTCTAAATAAATAAACGAACAAGCCATAAAATTAAAAAAAAAAATTTTTAAGATTTTATTTATTTATCTTTAGAGAGGAAGGGAAGGAGAGGAGAGAAACATCAATGTATGGTTGCCTCTCATCGGTTCCCTGCTGGGAACTGGCCTGCAACTCAGGCATGTGCCCTGACTGGGATCAAACAGCGATCCTCTGGTTCACAGGCCTGCGCTCAATCCACTGAGTTACACCAGCCAGGGCAAATTTTTAAAATTTTTAAATGCTAACAAAATACTACAAAATGATCACTATATTTATGAATCTACATTCTCTTGAGGTTGCTGTCAGAAATAAGAATGGGTTGTCCAGATTACTGCTCTGTGACCCAGGGTCATAAAGAGAATAATACTCAGACTACCTTAAATTCACACTGAGGGCTACAACCAGCTCATAAGGTCGTTTCTCAGGAATGGCCATGGAGTATTGAGCTGCAGGGCAATTCATATTTCAGTATTTGCTCACATCAACACTGCAATTTTAGCTCATTTTTTATTCTTCAAAGAGAATATCAAAAGGAAATATCTACTTTTAACTTAATTATTCCTCTCAAGACAGTGAATGCTTACTTTGGTTATCCAAATAAGTTGATGTCAGGTTAAGTTAAAACGAGCAATAAATCTGCAACTGGGTTGCGGATTTGCCATGACCATGAAGTTAGTTTTGCAAAAATTCAACGAATAAAAATGCTTTATGCTTACTTTGGGCAAAGTCCTGAGAAACACAATCTGAGAGTGCTTTCAAGATGTTTTGTGACAGACTTAAAATTCTAAGATGGCCCTGGCTGGTATGGCTCAGTGGTTGGGCACTGGACTGCAAACTGAAAGTCGCTGGTCCCATTCCCAGTCAGGGTACATGCCTGGGTTGCAGGCCAGGTCCCCAGATGCAGGAGGCAACCTATTGATGTTTCTCTCTCTATCCTCTTCCCTTCCCCTCTGTCTAAAAATAAATAAATGAAATCTTTTTAAAAAAATTCTAAGATGAATAGCAGCTCATCTGTCAGCTCAACACAGACAGAACTATCTACTGGTTTTTAATCTTACAGTATTGACATCTTGAGCTGGATATTTCATTGTCGTGGGGAGCTTAGTAGTAGCATCCCTAAACTTTAATCACTAAAATACCAGCAGTATTCCCCAAATCTGACAATCACAAACGTCTCCAGCCTGGGCTGGTATGGGTCAGTGGACTGAGCTTCGGCTTACGATCTGGAAGGTCACTGGTTCAATTCCCAGTCTGGACAGGTACATGCCTGGGTTGTGGGCCAGGTCCCAAGTTGGGTGTCTGCAGAAGGCAACCAGTCAATGTTTCTCTCACACACTGATCTTTCTTTCCCTCTCTTCCTCCCTCCCCTCTAAAAAATAAATAAAATGTTTTTTAAAAATGTCTCCAGATATTGCCAAACTCTCCTGACCACAGAAAAATCACACCCAGTTGAGGATCCCTGCTTTAAACAAATCTGTTCCAACTGTCTAAAATACCCACCTATGTTCTCTCCCCTCCCTTTAAAAAAAATCCCTTCCTCTGATCTTCCTGGCAACTGAGATTTAACCTCATAGAGTCCTCCTCAATTCTTCAATTGTATTTGCCTCCAAATTCCTCAGAAATCATTTATTATAATAGCCTCAATGACATGTCAGTTCTCTTGTTCAAAATCACAGTTGGTGATAGAGTTGACACTAGTACTCAGGACTCATGATCCTTGATCAAACACTCCTTTCCCTCATAACACACTGCTATCCATCGGTCACCAAGTTTCAGCAGTCCTTCACTGCCAACATGTCTTCTTTCATCCTTTACCTTCCATTTCTACTTATACTCCAGACAGTGGTTCTCAAATTTTTGCATGCATCAGAATCACCTGGTTAACATTTTGCCAGCCCCTAACCCCAGAGTTCCTAATTTAGAAAGTATGGGGTAGGGCCCAAAAATGTGCCTTACTAACATGTTCCCAGATACTCAGATAATGCTTATGCTGCTGATGAGAGGACTACACTTCAAGAACCAGTGCCCTAAAGTTCAGGTACCTTTTACCTTAAGAGGTAACTTATTTCCGTATTCTTCTGGACACCTCCCTGACCTAAAACTGCAAAAATACCACTACTACAACTTTGCTCAAATTACTGCTCTATTAAAAATAAACCACAATCTATGGTTCTCTATTTTCCATACTTGACTTTTGTAGTTGTTTAAAATGTGTGCCCAACAATTATCAATAGTGCCTCCCTCCCAAAACAAATCTTCTCCTTTAATCCTACTCATCTAATGGATTCTTCAGAACAGACCTTATAGGCTTCCCATTCCATTGTACAGCTTATGCTGTCTTTACCTCCTATAAGGCCACCCTCTTCCCTCCTCCTCTCTACCTACCTGAAGGAGACCTTCACCACTGTATTTGCCAAAACCACGTTTGGTCACTATCTGCTGCCTTTTATCTTTATGGTTTAAGTTTTTACCAAGTACTCACAGATAGAGAAAACCCCCAAGAACCTAAAATTTAAAACAGAAAACAATGATATGAGTGACATGCATAAATAAAAGGCTTGACATATACACAAACTACACAAATACTAGTGTTTTAATAGATTGAAGGCAATAAATTCAAAATTCACAAAAAGAAAGGATGTGCTAATTTTTTAAAAAATACGATTAAACACTGGCTGTCAGGTATTTATAGCTATCTCATTTAGGGTATTAAGCAGGCATCTGTTAGGGAAGAAAATTTTAAAGTAGTCTCAAAAAGAGAGAAAGTACTTAGTCTACAACTTCCTACAACAGAAGTGGATATCACTTATTTTCTGTATGAAATGCACCATAGGCAAGATGGTATGGTGTGAGAGAGGCATGGGGTTCAAGGTCTGGTTCTACCCCTCGCCAACTGGGATCCTGGGCAAGTCAAGCAAGCTGCCCCCCCCCACAAGCCTACATTTCCATAATAAAGAAAATTAAGGCTTAAAATTATACAGTCTACCTTACAGGGTTGCTTTGAGAGTTAAATTAGGTAATGTATATGAAAGAACCTAACCTTGTACTTGGCAAGTGATAAATGTTTATTGAATTTTAATTTTTGTTAATGTGAAAGGACAATGCAAAAATACAGTATTATTTCAAAAATAAAATGAAGTAAATTAATTAAACCTATTTAAGGATGTCCATTTCCCAAGGGGAAAAAATTAAGAGGATATAAATTAAAGAATTTAAGTTGCTCAGCACGGTGTACAGTAAATTTATCAATTCTCCAACTTTATGGCCAAAACCAACACTTGAGAGTAACACAAACACCCTCGCTTACCACTTCACAACTTTAAGGGTACCTAAAAGTCAGTGAAAACCTTGGTGTAGAGGGTTTAGGACAGAATTAGAGGTAGGAGAACTTACAGTAAATTCAGACTTAACTTTTAAAGTTTAACTAGCCATTTTCTTATGTGTTTTAATGGCCCAGACATTATAAATGTGTTCATCTTGCATATGTACTAAGCCTAAGTTTTTATCTGTTACAGTTTAGACCTTCTGGTTCTAATGTACACTGCAAGACCAGACACCCAGATATTTCGCTCATCTTTGCACATCAAACTCTCCTCAATTCTAGTGGCCTGTTCCTAAGCACTGCAGAAAACTGATAGTACATCAAAGTATTTATCAAGGCTCCCAAACAACATAAACAAATACTTGTTCAGCACTTTCTATGTTGTAAAGTGAGTACCTTCTTTTTTAAGACTACTTACTGAACACTTTCTATGTGTCAGGCACTGTTCAAAGCATCCAATATACACCATAAACAAACACAAAGTCCCAACTCTCAAGGAGCTTACCCTAATGCAAAGTTATGCAAAAACAAACAAATTTAAGCATGGCAGGTAATGATTAGTGCTCAGCTAACTAAAACAAGTGAAAATTATAGAGCTTAAATATAGTCCTTATTCTGGGTCCCCAAAACACAGCTTACTGTGGAAGACCAATACATAAGAATAAAGAATTAGTTTCCTTATTATCTGCATTTGGAATCACCCAAAAGTGGGCAAGAAGTTTTCCTACATCATCAGGAAGGAGGTTGACACACTCAGATCAATGTACCTACACAAACTTAAGTTTAAGTCTAAGGAAATAATTATGAATATGCAAATTCAACATTTTAGACCACCTATCATTTTTTTCTAGTTGTTAACAATATGACACTCTCATGCTAGGGAAAATGGCTTAAAATGAGTATCTTATTTTGCCTACACCATTCCTGGTCAAAAGATGTGAGAGTAGGAGACTTGGCCAGACAGTGACATTGGTAAGAGCATATTCCCCTATACAAGGTTGCAGGTTTGATCCCCAAGTCAGGGCACATACAAGAATCAACCAATGAATGCATAAATAAGTGGAACAACAAATCCATGTTTCTCTTTCTCTCTCTTTTCTCTAAATTCAATAATTTTTTTGAAAAAAGACCTTAGAGTAGGGTCATTCTATGTGTGACTGTTTGTAAATAAAAGGGATAATCTGGTAATTGCTGAATATGGGGAGACAATTTCAGGGATAATCCAAAAAAAGTAAGATAATCATCATGACTTCAGTACCCCCAGTTTCTTTCTTTTTTTAATCCTTACCCAAGGATATGCTTATTGATTTTAGACAGAGGGGTGGGGGATAGAGGGAGAGAAATATCTACATGAGAGAGAAACACTGGGTTGCCTCCCACATGTGCAAGAAACCACCTAGATACATGCCCAATCAAGAACTGAACCTGCAACCTTTTGGTGCAAGGGAGGACAATCCAACTGAGCCAACCAAGCCAACCAAGCCACCTGGCCAGAGCAATGCCTTCAATTTTTTGCAAAGATAATGATTTAACTCTTTCAGAGAAAATCGTAGGTAAGGCACATTAACAGGAGTGAACATCTGATGATGTAATAACATCCTTAGAAAATTTCTTAATCTCATCATCAAAATTGACAAGCAAAATGTATCTCAAATAAATCAACATCTCCCCCTTCAAATAACACCGTAAGTTTAAGTGAATTCAAGAGGAAAAAAATATTCGGGTTATATAACTTCTTTTACCCCGAAGTATATTGCCTTCACTTTCTTTGACATTGATTTACGTGTTCATTTGTTTCTACAATTGCCTTTGGCAGGGGCTAGAGAATTTTACTATACATGCTGAGGGCAGATGTTATTGTATAATTCAGTATAACAAAGGTCATCTTTTCCAATAAAAATGAAAAAAAAAAACAAAAAACAAAAAAAAACCCAAGTTAAAAATGAAGGTCATCAAACTACATAGCACAAAGATCTTAAGCATTTACTTTAAGAACACATTATCTTTCCCTTGATTTTCTATGCTATACAGAGTACTCAGAACTGGTGTGGTTTCAAAAACCTAAAAGATCAATTATAATTGCTAAGGATTGAGCTAACACTTTATTTAGTTTTTAAAAAGATTTTATTTAGCCCTGGCTGGTGTAGCTCAGTGGATTGAGCGCAGGCCTGAGAACCAAATGATCGTGATTCGATTCCCAGTCAGGGCACATGCCTGGGTTGCAGTCCAGTTCCCAGCAGGGGACTCACGAGAGGCAACCATACATTGATGTTTCTCTCCCTCTCTCCTTCCCTTCCCCTTAAAAGATAAATAAATAAAATTTAAAAAATTATTTTAAAAATATTTATTTTAAAAAAAGATTTTCTTTATCTTTAGAGTGAGAAGGAGGAAGGGAGAAAGAGGGAGAAAAACACTGATGTCAGAAACATCGATCAGTTGCCTCTCTTATGCACCCCATCTGGGAACCAAACATTCAATGAACCACAACCTGGGCATGTGCTCTGACCGGGAGTCAAACTGGCGACATTTCGTTTTGTGGGATGATGCCCAACCAACTGAACCACACGGGTCAGGTCCAACTAAGATTTTAGATGAAGAAACTGTAAGTATTAGGCTGAAGATTCCCCATAAATAAATATTTAAGTGGAGAGTAACAAGCATCCAAAACTACTCCAACACTTTGGCTCCTGAAACCAAATGAAGAAAACAAAAGTTCCATTTTTAGTACCTCTCCATGTTTCAATAAGTCCTACCCCAAATTTACTAAAATGCAGAAATAGCCCTGAATGATGTGGCTCACTGGGTTGAATACCAGCCTGCAAACTGAAAAGGTTGCGGGTGCAATTCCTGGTCAGGGCACATGCCTGGGTTGTGGGCCAGGTTCCCAGTGATGGTATGCAAGTGGCAACTAATCGATGTTTCTCTCATACATCAATGTTTCTTTCCCTCTCTTTCACCCTCCCTTCTCTTCTCTCTAAAAAATAAATAAGTAAAATCTTTTAAACAAATACAAAAATAAATCATCTTTACTTCAAAACAACCAAATATCCACCCATCACCAAACTTGACGCTTCTGTTCTCAGGTATATCAATCTGACTTGGAGATCTATCTGGCTTTGTTCTAGGAATCCCTACACTAAAACTACTGATCTTTTCATTAAAAAGAAATACGTATCTATGCCTTGCTTTAAAAAAGCCCAACTGTGTTTACCCTCCCATGTCATTTCCTACACTGTAAAATACATTTTCTGGTTCCAGAAAAGAGAATTTATACCCCAAATCTATACATACACATCATCTTCAAAGGGACGATTCTCTTCCAAATATAACAGGTGAATAATAGTTTGGTGTAAAAAAAAAAAAAGCCAGTTTTTAAAACTAGCTATTTGATATTTTTAATGACTTGTCATAAAGATGTTATAAACATCAAAATTTATTTTATTAAATTCAGCCCGTGTACTTAAAATACCTGTGTCAGTTAAAGACATTAAAAGAATCTATTCAATCATGAATAGTGTTCTTATTAATAAGAATATAACTTTTTTTTAAAGGTAGGTAAAGGGTTCTGACTACAAAGAAGTCATTCTTGTTCTGAAATGAGGTTGGACTTAAGACTTTTCATAGTACTATGTTTCTCTCTCAAGTGACTATTTTGAAGGTATGTTACAGAAGGATGAGCATTTAGATTCTATTCCCCAAAATAACACGAAGTAACAGTCAATACCACTATGGTCAATGTAACATGTGATTTAATTCAATTTGACAAATATATACTGTATGAGACACACATAAACCTTAATAAGTAAGCCAAATTAGTAAACCTGTCATTTTTGTCTTTCGAACTTTATGTTCCATGGTCAATTACTGCAAAACAAACCTAAGATCTATACTTTGACCTACTTTAAAGATAGACACAGTGCAAGAAAAAAATATACAAACTACTATAAAGATTAGTCTTCATGCTTTTATGTTAGACTTGAAATTCTTCAAATAAGATCGAACTTAATCAGTAGAGAATTCTGTAATAGGATCACTCACCAAAGAGGTATTAAAAGTTTGGTAGACAAACTGCCACATAAATAAGCCATCAATATGCTCGAATATCAAACATTATGTTATGGGAGGAATTTATACTTCAGATACAATTTTGTCATATAATCTTAGAAAAGAAAACAGATAGTCTCCCTGAACTTCAAAAATTATTACCCAAAATTCTAAGAAAGATCCCCCAAAATATCTGGCGTTCCTTCTTTCATAACACAGCAAAACTGCACATAAACCAAGAGAAAAAAATAGGTTAGATGAGGAAAGGGTTATTAATGTGTACAACAGGTAGCAATCACTGTAATTAACAACAACAACAAAAATCTTACCAGGACAAAAATCACAGATTCCTTTTATCTCCCTAGACCACCTTGTTGAAACTTTTACTTGATGAAGGCTCTTCCTTTGAAAGACTGGATCCCAAGATCCTTCAGATATTTATGTAAAAGGTCAACAATTCTACAAGCTTGTCATGATAAGCACCCCCTTTCTTTTTTCCCAAATAAAGTTTAATTCAAGAAAAATTGAAACAAAAATAAATCCTATATACACAAAATTCCACTATTGCTGTAGTTTATTTCTAAAAGTTAGAGATAAATAATTATAATCTCAACACATGGATTGGGAGACAAGAGGCAAGTCTCTGAAATAAGGCTTGCCAGAACACATGCCTGCTGAACATACTATACTTGCCAATACACTCCACACCTTTTTAACAGTCACATCAAGAAGAAAAAAAGTAGCCTTTTCTCAAAAAGAGTGAAGATCATCAGAAAATGGATTAAAGATTTACTTTTTTTCCTCCAAACTACCTAAGTCTAAAACACGGAACCAAATAAAACCACCACCATAAATTCCTTTAGTGATCTTCTAATCTAGGTCTCTTAGTTCATCAAATTTCACATAATAAAACATACAACTCTGCGTCGTTCCTCACACCCCACTATACAAACACAAACTGAAATTTCTGAAACAAATATATGGTAAGAATATTAATAAAATTCTTTGACTAGGGAAACAAATCAAATTCTTAAGACTCCAACAGGGAACGCTTGAGAGGAAAGCAGGGCCTAAAGCAGCAAGTATTCATATGCACCTAACAAGCTAATTCCCTCCAAATCATCAGTAAGTAAAAATTTCTTTCAACAAGATGTCATACATCCCTCCCAAAATAAAAAATATAGAACTTCATCAGCATCCATTATTCTACCTTTTCTCAATCAACACCCCCTCCCAAACTCTCCAAACCTATCAGTGTTAATTTGTTATTAAAAAAAAAAAAAAAAAAAGACTCGATAGTTCTACTCCCCAGGTCAAGGCCACAAATCCTGGCCCACCATAATCTTACAAAAATTATATCAAATTATCTTTCCTCAAACAGTTTCGCCTCTGAAATTTACATTCTCATCTAATTTAATTCAAATTAATTCAACGTCAGTATTGCAAAATTAGGAATCCTTGTCACCTTGTAATCCACAAA
Source organism: Carollia perspicillata (assembly GCA_004027735.1). Classification (NCBI taxonomy): domain Eukaryota; kingdom Metazoa; phylum Chordata; class Mammalia; order Chiroptera; family Phyllostomidae; genus Carollia; species Carollia perspicillata. The sequence continues at coordinate 107,590 of PVKM010000411.1, forward strand.
ATCCTCTGAGATTTACAATGGTTTATTTAGAAGTTAGAGGCTACACCTAACTCCATTTCCAAACAGGACGAATATTAAGCCTGTAATTATTTGGATAGGATATACCTTCTCTCCTCTGATGCACAGAAAAACCATCTGAAAAGTTGTAATCACAGTATATTCACAAATGGAAACATTATAGTTATTCTGCTTCAAAATTGAAAAAAAAAAAGGACAAAATACTAACCAATCTCTGGCTGTAACGAATTCTTTCTTCTTCGGGTTCCATCTCTCACTCTTCTGTTGAAATTACTGTAAAGAAACCACTCCAGGGCTGCCTTCCTCTTCCTCCTTAGGAACCAGATTGATTGCAACACTAAAGAATGATGATATGATCAGAGATGAGAACTCAAACTCAAGCTCCCTTTTCATCGAAAAAAGTGTTTAAAATATGTGTAAGTTAAAGGTGCTCTGAGAAATCTGGTTCCTCTTCATCAGTTTGGGACCTCTCTGCGCTTGGGCAAGTGGTTCCATGTCACGACCAACATTAATCACATTACAACAGTCTGAGGCCTAGGCCAGAGGAGATGCTGGTTTCAGTTCCCTGTGGTCGGAGCCACACCACTTGTTTCTTCCCACAGGATACAATTAGCAAGGCTCCCCTCAAGGCAGCATTAGCAAAATACATAGATAAATAGATAAATAGATAAAGTTAGTTGGAGTGGGGGCAGGACTTTTATCTCTGGAGAGCCGACCAGGTGAAGCAGACACTGAACTAATCCAAATCCTAACCAAATTAGTTCTCTCACTGGTTAATAGAAACTAAAGGAAAAATGGCAGACTAACCACATAAAAAGAGGAAAATAAATTAGGATTCGAAGACTTCTAAACAATTTCCCTTACCTCCCCATAAGGCGACGATTGTCGCCTTCCTTCCCAGATTCCCCGGACCTTTTCATTCCCAAGCCAACCTTCCTCCCCAACCCAAGATGTATACAACTCTGAAACAAATTCAAGAGAGTTGAAAATCAGAAACAAAAATTCCATCAGATCCTTCTGAATAAAGTACAAAATAAACAGTTCTACCTATAGATATAAGTAAAATGCATCTTTTCAAAAAATTAAAGACAGGTATGCGCTACCGTCATACACAACACCAAGAAAGGTGTTTTTCCCCCCTAAATATTCTTATAGATAATGGCTTCCATAGGGAATGCAGATTTGTTTTCCCTTTTCTAACACTACGGCCACGTTAATAGCATCCTTCCAAAACTGCTACGAGACCAGAGGACCCAATGACACAGTTTGCGAGAACAGTTCACAGCAGAACCCTCCTGGAGGAAGCCCGTGCCCCAAGCCGGGAGAGAAACCGCGTTTGCACCCCATGGGCGACGACCGCCCAGGCTTGAGAACAGCCAGGGCCGGAGAGGAAAAACGGCAAATCGCGCCGAGCTCCCCCTGGGAAAGGCGTTTCAATGGTTCGCCCATCGGAAAAAGAAATAGAAACTTTACATTAAGTCTTTAGATAACACAGCGAACCAAACTTCCAAGGGGGGTGGGGGGGGTAGAGGGGGAAATCTCACCGGGGATTTTGCTCGTGAGTTCTTGTCCAAGTGAGAAGTAAAAGATTCCAAAAACTGAGAGGAAAAATTAAATCCCAAACGTCTTCGTTTTTTTCCGTGGATCAATCCAGTATCCAGAGAGGGTCAGAGCGACCCGGAAAACAGCGGTAACAGTTGCTGAATCAAGCCTCCTCTTCGGGCTTCGGAGACCGGGCGTCGGAGGCGTCAGGAGAGGAGAGCGCGACCCCTCGGCGCCGAGCCCAGGGCGCCCCCGCCTCCCCCGGGCCAGCGGTCAGCAGCCCGAGCCCGAGCCCCAGGCCAGCCCCGGCCGCGGAGAGCGCCCTCCTCGCTGTGCCCTCGGCCAGCAGCCGCCCGGCCGCCTCCAGAGCCCGGGAGCCGCGGCCGATCAGCTGAGACCGGCCGGCCCGAGGCTCCCCGCGCCGCCCCGGCCCCCCGGAACGCGGGCCCCGGCCCGGGGGGGCGGAGAGGGCGGGAGCGGCGCGCCGGGCTGGGGGCCCGGGCTCCCCTCGAGTCTCTCTCTCAGACCGGGCTCCGCGCTGTGGGACAAGACCCCGGCTACTCCCCAGTCGCAGAGGAGGGATTGGGGAGGATGGGCCCCCTGGCGTTGTCCCTCCTCCCGGAGCGCCCCCTGCCCAGAATAGACAGAGCGGCGACAGGCCCAGCCGCAGGGAAGGTGCTCTGCGAGCCGCAGCCGCCGCTGCCGCCGCCGCTGCCGGGGAGGGGTGTTGTTTCCCTCACACAGGAGGAGCCGCTGAAGCAGCCGCCGCCATTTTGAACCCGTCAGACTCTCACATACACACAGCTCCTCCGCCGCACACTGCGCAGGCGCCGCCTCCCCACCCCTCCCCCGGCTCGCCTCTCCACCCCCCACTCCCCTTCAAGCCTCCCTACGCTTCTTACCGCTCTCCCGGCCGCACGTGAACGCGCACG
>PVKM010000412.1:0-109848 GCA_004027735.1 Carollia perspicillata
GAGAGTGACTTTTCATAACTTGGGCTTTTCAGTCAGTCAGTCTTGGGTCAGAGCAGCTTGGGCACTAGTCCCTGCTCCCAGCCTGTGTCTTTGGGCAATTCTTCCATGCTTTCTGAGCTTCTCATTCTCACTGTACCCAGGGGTCAGTCGGTGGGGTGGTAGGGGACTCTCAGCAGTGACTGGAACACAATAGGTGCTCAGCACTTAGAAATTTTACCTTAATAAGGCTCCAACTAATCCTTTCAGCATCTAGTATCTGTGGCTCATCCTTTCCCTTCCTTTGCCTGGGTGTGGACAAGAAAGTTCCCATCTCCAGCTCTGAAGATTTCATCATTAGTTTAAATAGAAAAAGAAGGGATATACTGACATTCCAGGAGGGCCTTTGACCTGCAAGGACCTCTGACCTGCAAGGGCCTCATCACAGGCCTGCTCCCAAGGAGGAACTGGGTGAAATAGGTTGGTTTATAGGATGGTGAGTCCCCAGACAGCTGGAAGGACCCCAGCATACCTGCGGGACCATGGGGGTCCTGACCATAGTGGAGGAAAGTATGACAGGACACAGCAAATGGGAAAGACTGACTTCTTATTGCCTCCTAGTTTCCCTATAATCATTACTAAGCCCTTATTTTAAGAATTAGTTTGGTCTAGGGCTTTAGAACATGGGTCTGCAAACTGTGGCATGCAGGCCAAATCTGGTCCCCTGCCTGCCTTTGCAAATCAGGTTTCATTGGCACACAGCCACACCCATTTGTTTATTGTCTGTGGCTGGTTTCATGCTATATCCCAGACGTGGGTAATTGTGACAGAGAACATATGGCTCGCAGAACCTAAAATATTTATTTTCTGACCCTCTCCAAGAAAAGTTTGCTAACCCCTCATCTAGAACACTATAGTTTTGGTAGGAATAGATTTATGCATTGATGTATTCATTGAACAAATAATTATCATCTAAGGTGCCCTATACATTGTGCTACCCACAGAGTGTCCCAGGTGCTGTGTCCAAACCTTGTAATAGCTGTGAGCCCATGATGGTATCATCCCATTTTGCAGATGGTGAAATTGAGGCTGGGGGAGGCTGAGTGACTTTCCCAAGGCCATTCAGCCAGCAAGTGGCAGAACCAGGACTAGAATCACATTTGTTCTTATCCTCCCCTGTAAGTATGGATTACTGTGAGAAGGAAGGAAAGATAAACATGTTGAAAACAATTTATTTAAAAAAAAAACCACTGATGGAAACTCTTGCTATTTAATGTGGTGGGTGAATGAAGCTGCTACTTACTTGGCAAAGCCTCTTTTGAGATGGTTCTTCATTGTACATTGTCCTGAACTCACACACTAATTGCTTTAGACGATATCAAAAAATCATCTGAAATAGTTTTCCCTTGTAATGACGTGATTTCACCACTAATGTTGATAAACATTAAAATGACATAAAGCATTTCCTATTCCAATCTGAGAGTGATCTTGGAGGCTTTGTCTAAATATTAGCATACCTTTAAAATAATCTGTAGGTGATTATCTGGACAAGGGGTCAAAAAAAGGATGTATTTGAAAAAAAAAAAAAAGAAATAATAAAGAGAGGCAACTTTCCCTTTTCAGAATACTCCAAACCTCTGGGAGAGAGAGGAGAACACCCATCCTGCCAGTTAATAATGAGCCATTGCTAGTGAGCAAAAGTGTGATTTCATTTTTGATGCTTATACTAGACATGGCTTTTGCCAGCATCCCCATCTGAGAAATGCAAACCAGAGTTTCTAACTGGAAATAAGACAAGAGCATCTTAGCTGAATGGACCACACTTCTTGCTAACAACAATTTATGAAGACGGTTTAATCTTACAGTCCAAGCAGAGGTTCTACTGACAAGTTCTCATGTGAACTGATTGGGCTTCCCCGGTAGACATTTTTATCAGGCTGATTCATTCCTCCGAAAGAATGCTGGCTTTCACATTTTTTAAAGAAGAGATTCCAAATGGCTTGTCAAGATGACATCTTTCATGTGAATCTCAGCCAGGATTATGTTACAGCTGGGACTGACAATATATAGTAGGTAAAATTCAGGCAGGATTGTAGAAATGGAGCAAGCTGGTCCCAATAAATAGTAGGGACGTGGATGTATGGTGTACATACCTCTCAAGTAGCTTCAAGGCAGTCCGTGGGTTGCATATCCTGGGAGAATGCACAGATACATAAAATGTAATATTTAAAGAAAATAAATTACCTCAACTTTTGCTTGTTACTTATGGCATGAGCAGATTCTTATAAACCGTCTTCATGTCTGGAGTATTCCACAACCTGAATTCCTAACCACCCATTCAGATCCCCTGTAAAAAACATGCACATGAGAAGAGGAGGGAACAGGCCCTTTTGTGCTAAGCTGGCCTAATACAGAGATTTCAGTTGCATTTGATAAGTGGTAACCAACTCACCACATCTGAAAGGGCTCCATTGGAGGGACAGGTCCCTGGTCTTGAAACACAAATGGAGCCCCTAACAGGCCTTGTGGGAGGTGGGCAGAGCACTTAGACTTTCCCATCTGAGACCCTTGACTGCCGGCCTGGTACATTTCATGGTGAAGCCTATAGCCAGAAAAGAAAGGGGAACGGAGATTATATATATATGAGGCATCTTTATCTTAATTAAAAAGAATTAAGGGCAAAGTCATTTAAGGTTTAGCTTTGCTTTTGCATAAAGGGTCAAAGGAGAAATGTATTCATTCTTCCTGGACTCAGTAGAATGTAAGCTGCAAAAGGGCACACACTTCACCCTTTTTTTTTTTCACTGCTGTAGTCCCAGGTTCTAAAGCAGTGAGTGCTTGGCACACAGTAGGCACTGAGTGAATACTTGTTGAGTGAATGAAAGGCCACTGAGTGTCTGTGTGTTTATCTGTTACATCAACACATGTTAAGTTAAACAACTGTTTTATGCCAGTTACTAAAGTGAGGAGCAGTCCCCAAAGAACTCCCAGTCCAGCAAAAGGGCGACACATAAACCAGCCAACAGTTTCTACATTTTCAGAACATGTGGGCAAGGGACATGGAGTTATTTTATAAAATCCCTGAATGTGCCCATCTGTCCACTGGATTGATAAATAACTAATGTAGTATAGTTGACTATTTTTCAAATATTATGTAGATTTGGTGTGGCTGATAAAATATAAAATAATTTTAAAAAGGTTAATGTGTTCCTGATTGTGTATAGTCATTGTGTGATCTCTGAAAATATTGTCATTAGAGGGCCATGGGGTTGTGTGCTATACAAAGGGCAGAAAGAATTGTGTAGTGCAAGGAGCAACCTGGTGGCATGCTGCACTCCCAGCAGGAGGAGCTGATCAACCGTGGGCGAGGCAGGGAAGGGCGCCACCCTTGAAGGCCTCATAATGCTTTGTACCATCAAGCCTGTGTGCATGATCTTTCCTTTGCCTGGATCACTCCATGCAATGCCACCTGTACCCTGTCCCTTTAGCCCAGTTCATTCCAACTCACGCCCCACTCTGCTTCCCCAGGGAAAGTTTCCCTGGACCCTGCCTGGGCTGGTCCCCACCTAGGCTGGTCCCCTTACTCTATGATCCCATAGACTGAGCCTCTCCTTCCTACTCCTCATATCCTTTGTCATGTTTACACTATTTGTAGAATTTAGTTGATTAACCTCCATGAAAGCAGGAGGTTGGTTTTTCTTGTGTTCAGAGGCCCAGTACCTGGCACAGTTATGACATATCATGGTGCTGGGCAGGTAGATAGATAGAGAAATAAAGGAAACTCTCTTATTTTAAAATGTGGACAGCAACGCCTAGCTCATAGGGTTGCTACAAAGTTAAACGAGATAACGTGAAATATCTGGCTTACCGTGCTAAAACTTAAAGGCTATTATTATTGTTATTATTATTATAATAAATTGGATTATAATGTCAAAGAACTGGAGTATATAGGAAAGAATTCAGAAGACGACACAAGGCACTGACCGAGTCTTCAAGGTAAGAAATGCCACCAGAGTTATCTGAACACCTTGTGCTTCCCTCAGCATCAAATCAATGTTCCAGACCAACCCAGCTGTATTGTTTGTGTCTGGGAAACCACATGGTCACAACCTGATGCTCCTGTCAGACTGAGGTGATGAGTGTCTAGTGGCCAGTGTCCTGGTGTTGCTGAACCTGTTACTCCTCTGCCTTGCCAGTCTGCCACGACCATTTTGATGATCACATTTTTAAAAAGGTATAAGGTACTAATCTCTTAAAATTTCCTGCCCCTAAGTTTTGAATCATGCAGGAAGAGTGGCGAAAAGACCGTTCATGTTTTCAGGGGACAGGAAGTGAGCCTCTTTCCACTGTTGGCAAGCAACGTATCATAGTGGCCAAGTGCACAGACTCTGGGGCCAAGCTGCATGCTCCCCTGGGAATCCCAACTCCGCCACTTTCTATCTGTGACTTTGCCAAGACATTTATCCCCTTTGCTCTTTGTTTTTCTTGTCTGTAAAATGAGAGATAATAGTACCTGACTCATAGGGTTGTTATGATGATTGAGTGTGTTTATATTTCTAGAGTGTTAAGATAATGCCTGATAAATAGGAAGTGCTGATAGATAAATGAGTGGATGAATGGATGGATAAAATAGAGAAGCATTTAGTTAGGACTGATAGGAACTCCTGGTAGGAATTGCTTATGTTTCTTGAGCATTTTACTTTACTGAGTTCTAATCTTCCCAACAACCTGACAAGGGAGGTTCTGTCATTTTGCCCTCTTATAAAACAAGAGTCCGAGAAGACAAAGTACTGATTTGTCCAAGGGAACGTGACGTGTAAATGGCAAATAAATTCTAATATAAGTCTTCCTGATTTCAGATCCCTGAGATCTTTGCTCCTGAACTAACAGAAGCCCCCCCACCGCTCCCAGGAAAGGTCATGTGAGGGAGTAATTCCCCCCACAGACCCTGTTATGTACTGTTCTTAAAGCCCATCAGTGCAGATTATACTGGACTCACTTCTGTTGGTTTAATCACTTACTGAATGACTGATTGATTCATTCATTCATTCATTCATTCATCAAATATTAGAGAGTACGTTCTCTGCAGCAAAAATTTACTGAGGGCTTCTGTAGGCCAGGCACAGTATCAGAATTGGTTACTTCTCTTAGAGCCCACAAAAGAGGTGAGTTACTTATTTTTGCATTTTTTAGTACCTAGCAGATAGTAGGCAATAAGGATTCTCTTATTGGATGAATAGGTGGACATATGGACAACTTGCAGATTTTCAAGATTATATAATGGGAAGACCACATACTTAGAATTTGGATACTTATGTTCTTGTCCTGGTTTTGCTGCCAATCTGGTGACCCTTCATAAGTCATTTAACCTCTTGCAAACTCAACTAACTAACCAATTTTCTTCTATTCCTTCCTTTCTTCCACAGAATGGTATTGAAGGTCTTGGCTGTAGGTTGGTGATAATTAGGAAGAAGAAGATATTGGTCTAATTTATCCCCAAGAGTTCTACCAACTCTAAATATTGTGATGTAATGAAAATCTATATGTTACATCTTTTGAGTAGTCTTAAAGTTCTAGGTTGACCCCAGTCACCTCAGCCTACTACAGGCCCTATAGGATAGGGTGAAGGTAGGATATAATTAACACATGGCCGAACCAGATGTCTTTGGGTTACCTGTTGGGCCTCCCCTGAAAGCAAACTTGAGAGAAAAAGGAAAGATGGGAATTTGGGACAATAATCCTTGCCGCCTCACCTCCATATCACCCTGTCTCCTAGAATTGGCTGACAGCTTTCCAACAGTGGATTAAGAGTGAGCAGGACCAGATTCCAGGGGGAAAAAAAATGACTTGAACCACACATGCTTTTCTCCTCCTACCAGTTAATTTTTCTGGTCCAACACGATCAAGAGGGGAAGCCATCGTTCTACGGATCCATTGGTGGATCTCACCACTTTCCAGCTCTGCAAGTTGGTATCTAAATGGGCACACAGCCCATGTTTGCTCTTTGGCTTAAATGTTGAGACTTCTGCTGGTGTGCATAGAGAGCCAGCTGTTTGGCAATCCCTCTAGCTCCTCCACCCAGTGGGAGTTCATTTAGCGAGTAACTCAGCACAGTATCAGGCATGAGCAAGTTAGTGCAGCCTCCAGGGTCCAGCATCCTTTGTCGAAATCCCAGTTCATCCACTAACTATGAGACCTTGGGCAAAGGACTTAGTATCTCAAAGTTTTAGCTTCCACATGTGTTCCATAGGGGATGATAAGAACTCTGCTCAACATCGTTGCGAAAGTTAAATGAGATAATCTACATGGAATACCACACACACAGGGTTGACACACAGGAGATACACAGTCAACAAAAGCACTTTATAATGTAGTTATTGCTGTTCTTTGTGGAATTCTCTCAGGATCCAATAGTGTGGATTCAATAGTGAAAAAAGTCCCCTCATGGTTGGCTAGTGGTCTGTTAGGTGATGGTTGGTGGCCAGCCCAAAGCGGCTCATTTGGTCACAGTATCCTGGAAGAAGCATGCAAACCACTCTTCCTACTGCCTACATTTCCTCAAACTTTCTTTTCACTTACGAGAGCTCCTGACTTGAAAATGGGAAGAAACCAAGTGAGAGTTTAGTTGAGCATACACTGTGAAGATGGTCCATTTAGTTGGCAGAGCTAGAGTTTTGGAGAGGGTGTTTAAAAGACTAGGTTGTAAATTTTGGTGCCAACTTAGGGGTGTGAGGCAATATTTTCCTTTTCTCCTGGAAGGTCTACAGCCTCTTTCTAGAGCAATCTCTTGGGTTTCATTGAATTGGCTATTGCGTTTGGAAACCAACTTGTGCATCTGAGCATTGGGGGAAAAGCTGTTGACAACCCTTGCTCTCTTTCAGCCTGTCTCCCTTTTTCCAATATGCACGAGCCTTGATCAAAACAAAGAGCCCATTGTGTCCCTGGTACAAGCACCAGAACTAAATTAAACATTCATTGAGTCTTAATTAATTGTATTAAAGTTGGGCAATTCCCATTGCTTGGGGGAAAAAAACGCCAAATACTTAATTTACTCTCGATGTGGTGTGTGTCCCCTAGTATTGAACTAAACCACCATGAGACAATCACTCACTTAACAGAAACTGGGGCCTCGGCCCAGGAACTAATTAGCCCCTCTTTCTCTATATATAGCTATCTTCACCACCAGGACCATCTGGAAGTTGTTACCTTCCAAATTCTTTCCATCTCTCTCTTTTTTTTTTCCAAACTGATCATTACTGCCATGATTCTTTCTTTCTTTCTTTCTTGTTTTTATGTTACGTGACTTCCCACTCTTAGATTCTCCAGTGTTATCTAGATCACAACCCAGCTGCCCTGTGTACTTACTCTTTGTTTAATTTTCAAGTGGCACGCCTATTTTTATGTACTTTTCCCAGTGGCAGAGGAAAAAATCTTTGTGTAAAACCCAGAGGCGGAAGCAGGGATGATTGCCAAGGGGCTTGGACCTCCACGAGTTGACCGTGTGCCCATGAGGGAGGGCCCTGAGCTTTGTGAAACCCCAATAGTAGTATCTTTGATGGTCAGAGACACATGGGGCAGTTCTTGGAAGAACTCGTTTTTTTGCCCAACTAATTGAGTGAAAGCACCGATGTGATTTGCCCTTTCTTCGAGGAAATCTTGCTCAGATTAAGGTCTGTTATGTTTTCAGAGTCACTAAGGAGGTATAAAAACTGCCTTAGCTGACAATATACTATAGGAGAATGGCCTTAAATATTTCAGGAACCCATAATTAATCCATAGACTTTACACTGATTTGTGAGAGCCTCTCTGGTCTGTCCCCTGTACCCCTTTCCTCTTTCCTTTTCTATGGTTCACCGAATTCCTGGAACCTGGCTCTTTTTCTGTCCCCCAGCTTCCCAACTTTATTCCCACCCTATGACCTCTGAGCCTTCCACCTCCTGTGCCTAGAACCCATTCCCCTCTATTATTGTAGAACTAGCTCCTTCTCATCATATAGGTCTCAGCTTAGCTGTTACTGTTAAAGTGTCCCTATCTGACCACACTATCTGAGGCTCTTCCCTTGCCCTCCAGGTCCTCCCTGTCACATTCCTCTCTTTTGTACTCTTGATAGCACTTGTCACCATGTAAATTATGTTATTTATTTGTGAACAGGTTGGCCTGTCTTCAGTAGAATATCCATTCATGAGAAGTACCTTTATCTATATGGTTTACCATTGTGAGCCCAGTTCCTGGCGTAATGCCTGGAACTGTAATTGGTTGTTTAATGAGATAAATTATCATGGAACAGGTAATACCTGAGTCTGTAGCTTTCTGAGTATAATTATATAATGTAAGTTTTTAGGATTCTTTGGCCATTTAAAGTATAATCCAAATGTAGCAAGAGACAAGAAATAATCTAAGAAGACTTGAATTATTGCAGTAATATCACCAGGGAAACTCAAAATTTTAAGCTAACTTTACTTGAAGTACTCTCCAAGTTACCGTAAGTTTCAGGTTGTTTTAGGTTCATTCCCTTTATCTCTGGCATTTTAGAGTCCCTTTGTAGTGAGCCTCTCCCCTTCTTCCTAACCCCAGGCATGAAAGCAGAAACAGCCTGGGCCTTCCTGAGTTCAGCTCTCAGTGGCTTCTGATTATCTCTGGGAGCTGTGGCCTCCCTGTCACCCAACTGCCCTGGCATCCCTTCTGATACTGAGCTTTGCAATATATATTATATGTTGGCTCAAACTATAGTAAGGCCTGGGGGACTGAAAGTGTAATGAATTCTTGCTTTATGGAGGGTGGTTCTCATCTTCAAGCCTGGAGACAGATTCCCTCCAGGCAGAAGGAGATTTCTTTTTGTCCCTTTATAGTAGTTCATCTGCTTCTTTTTCCTGTTGCTTCTATCCCCAGTCTTCATCCCAAGTGAAAGAAATCCCCGGATAGCTAAGTTCCTGGTTCTCAACCCCATTTATATTAAAAATTCTCCATATAAAAAAGGCCCATGGTATCCAGATTTCAGCAGGGCTGGCAGGACCCTCTCTATAAAGTATCATGTGTCAGAGCCTTAAGTCCCAAGGAGGAATCCAGTTACATGGGAGTTCAAGTCCACAACCTGCTCTTCAAGCATTTTGATTTTCCTTTCAGTGTCACATTGGATTCAACTAATTCATTTTTTGGAGGAGAGAAAATATTCTTAACAGCTAGGTTTCTGGCTTGGCTTTCATCTGGGAGGCCTCTAGCTTTTCATCTTCTTTCTTCAATCACCTTTCCACGGGCCTTTCCTACTAAGCCTTTGGGACTTGAATCCAAGGAAAAAGGAATTCAGGCCTTGAAAGAACTCTGCACAGGTCTGTTTCTTGACTAGTGACTGGTCTTCATAAAAACAGTGAAAACAAAGTAAAAGGAAACAAGTTTATTGTAAAAGTCAAAGGCATAGATCACAACCCAGCTAGGTTAAATAAAATTGAAAACAACAATAATAACAAGAAATAATCCACCAAAAAAAGCTGAAAAGGAAGCTGAATCTTTGAAAAGATCCAATATGGTAACCATGTATTACTAGTTACAGTTAAATTAATTAAATTTCAATGTCTATTGAGTTCCTCAGTCACATTAGCTATATTTGAAGGGTTCAATCAATAGCACACTGAGCTGATGGCTAGTGGACAGTGCCGGTCTATCCATATTTTAAAAAGCAGATAGGGGAAGATTCCCAGTGTGGCAGAGAGTTCTGTTGCACATCTCTAATACAGTCTAACCTTCGTCTAGGTTAACTAAAACAGAGGCAGTAGAGAAAGTACAAAATGCTTTATTAGGACAGAAACTAGGGGCATAACAACAGATACAATATAGACTTTTATTGTAAAAGGTGTCCTGAATAACTTTGTGCCAATACATTTTAAAACCAGATATAATGAGAAAATTTCTGAAAAGATAAATGTTTCCAAAATTGACTCAAAACAAAATAGAAAGCTAGCTTGAATATTTTAGTAACCACTGAAAGAACCGTAGAGTAACTAAAATATGACCATACCACCTTCCTCCCCACCAAAATATGGCACCAAGTCAAGATGATTTTACAGTCAATTTCTACTACATCTCCAGGGAACAGCTACTCTATTCATTATAAGTGGCAGTGGCCAGAAAGTCCTGGATTGAGGATTTTAGTTCTTCTCTCCCTTTCATGGCCTGTGTCCCAAGGTAAGACACCTTCCGTCTTGGTGTCTGTACTCTGAAGCAGTTGAACTGAAAGGTTTTCAATGGCCTGGGCAGCTCCTTGGCCCCAGTTTCCAAGACTTTAAGTGGGCTGTCTTCCTGCGTTCCTTGTCTGTACATTTACCATTCCCAGGTGTTGAAGTGATGGTACTGGACTGCCCCTATGGCCAACCTGATTTGTGGTGCTGAAGGTGATTGTTAAATAGACCCAGAGAAAAGAGAAATTTCTAGAGAAGCAGTTGATCCACTATTATTATGGAGCTGAAGCCAAAGTTTGACTTGTTCCTGTCTCATTCAGGGAGAATTTCTCCACTGAAAAGAATTTACCGCTAGACCTGAATGACAACACCTCCCAGTGGATAGGGATTGTGCTTTTCTGGATTTCACATTAATAGCATTAGCTAATATTCTAGAATGATTTTCATACATCAGGCATAATCTAAATGCACCATGGCCATTAGTCCACTTGACTTGTATGGTGTCCTGTGAGGTAGGTAGATATTGGCTCCATTTTAAAGGCTAGGAACTGAAACTCAGAGATGTGCTTACTTGACCAAGGGCATGTGGGTCTTATGTGTTGAACAGAAGCCCAGGTCCAAAGAGACCCTGCAGTCTGTGCTCTTACAGATGACATGTTATGAGTATTTGCGGGACTTCTGTGTGGCAACTAAAGGTATTTTTCTTTGGGCTTTACGTCTTAAGTGAGCAATAGCAATTCTTCTGTTCTATACATCTGAGAGGTTACTTTTCCAATGCTACCATATCCAAAGAAGTCATATCCAATGACTTCTTACATTGAGAAGTCATTCATTTCCTTCTGTAATCAAAGCAGTCACTGGGTTAGGCTATAGTCATTAAGGAAACAGGGCTGCCTTGTAAAAGCTCATTTATGTCATAATATTAGTTAGTTGCATACATAAAGGATGGAAAAAATAATTGGTCCGCCATGCCATAGTTTAGGAGAGTCCGTGGACTGGAGGGGCCATTCCTCACTAAATATGCTTAAGCCGATGTAGGGACATTACTCCATTATTTCTCTCCCGCTGCTTTCTTGAAGGGTCAAAAGTCCTTACCTTGATGACCACCAGGGCTGATTATCAGCACTAATCATCAACAGGTCATTCTGCCCATTCTTCTTTGATTCTGTGGCTTTTCTCAAAACTTTGTTTTCAAATGCCTCACAGCTTAAGAGGAAAGCAAAGCCTGGGACACTCAGGGCCATCAAGGACACTTCTGCGAGGGTCAAAAGGGCGTGCTGATGAAGAATTTCCCTGTGTTACTCACTTCCTTAGCCTTTCATTCCAGTCTTATTAGGTCAAACACAACCCATCTCTACAATTTGTATTATGCAAGTTGGACTTTGGGAAACTTAGGTAGATGAGAAACATTTTTTCAGGAACTAAAACAAAAGGTCCTTCAGTTTAAATTCTTCAGAACACACCTACCTGAGATAATAGGGCATTTCTTTAAAAGTTTTCTGAGCCCACCACAAACCTCCTGTAGAAATGCAGACATGCCTTTCAGTCCCCTTGAGTTAACACAGGAGCTTAAAGGGATAATGTGCCCTGGATTTAGCTTTGGTTTAAGTCTTTGTGTTGCTGACACGGCTTAAAATGGGCAGGTAATCACTGGTACAATGTGTCATCTTTTTTCCTGCTCTTCTTATGAAATAAAGTGCAAAGTACTTACCTTTTTAAAAAATCTTAAGCTATTTCTTTTATTTTTTAATTTTTTTATTATTGTTCAACTACAGTTGCCCCTTAAGCTATTTCTTTTAAATGAAGCAAAGTTATCACCATTTTCCTTTGGTCTGATATTTTTGGAAAGACTTGGTTTCCATGTTGAGGTGGCTGTGAGTATGAGTTTGGTATGTCGTAAAAAGAATACAATCAACGAGTCTCTGTTTATATACCTCTGTTTGTCTATGACACATTAAGTGGCTGATACTGTAGTTAATGGGGTCTCCAGGAAGAGGCTGGGTCTGGGTGTCAGTCAGTGGCTAAGGGACCAGGTATATACAACATCTGTTTTCTGGCTTTTGGTTTTTTTCTTCTCTCCTTCCTTATGCCAACACCGAAGAAATGCTTACCATTTTTTGACCACTTTGGGATAAGCCAGGAGTCATTCATGTGAAGCAAGCACTTGCTTCCATTCTGCGAAGGAGGAAGCTGAACTTACACTGAGTCAGTACCCTGAGCTCAGGGCTGCTGAGTGGCAGTGCTGGTGCCTCAGATGGGTTCTCTGGAAGCCCAGATCCTGTGCATTTACATGTCATGGATAGATGTCTAATCACTGACCAAGGCCAGCCAGTTCTTCTCCCATCTTCCACTTTGTGTCTGTCCTCTCAGCACTGGTCTGCTGTGGGCTACATTGTCTCACCCTTCCACTGGCCTCTTGGTAGCTTCCCTAACTCAGAACTTCCCCAGCTCATCTAACCTTCATGCCAGGTTTACCACTTTCTCTGGGTCCCTCCCCCAATGCCCAATTGCCAGTTCCTCCTATTTTCAACCACATTAGGTTCAACTACCACTACTCTGTCCTCTTATACCTCCCAAATAGGATCCCTGGGCAGTTTGTGTGAATTTTCCACCATTCCCAGATAATGAGGTATTTTTCCTCTTCTAAAAATATATGGTGTTTATTCTTCTTTCCATGTCTTTGTGACTATTGTTTGCCATTATCTGAAATGCCCTATTTTCTGCCTAAATTTTACCTATTGGATCCAGCCTCTTCTAAAATTTTGAATTTTGAAAATGTTATTACCTCTCTCTCTCCTGAGGCTCTTAAGAGTCCTAATTTAATTTACTCCCAAATTTCCTTTTCTTGATCACAATGGTTTCCTCTATGACGATTTTGGTTCCAGCTAGATTATAAGCTCCTTATGACAAAGCAATGGTCTTTATTTCTGTTGTCCTCTCTGTACTTAACAGAGAACTAGAAAATAATAATGATAGCTAACATTTATTGAGCACTTAATATGCACCAAGCACTGTTTACATGTATTAACTCTTGCAGTCTTCACAATAATCCTCTACTGTGAAGACTGCCATTAGTTACATGTTCAGATGCAGAAACTGAGGAACTGAGTTATTAGGTAACTTTCCCAGATGCTGAAATGGAAATGCCAACCAGACAGTAAAGTCAGTGGCTATACACTGCACTGTGCTGCTTGATATTGGCCAATGGGTAAAATACATGTAAACACACACTTGGGCATAGAGAACAAATGAGCAAGTATGAATTCCTTATCTGAGATTTTTCTGCAACTGATGAAGTTCATGATTCCCAGACTTCCTCTAGAAATGGGTCCTCAGCTCCTCCTCTATCACCCAGCAGCTGAAGAATTATGTTTTAAATCAAAATATTCTATTTTAGAAGAGCTTTATAAATTTCATCAGCACTATTTGAATCCTACTTGGAACCAACTTGACCTTTGCTTGGTGGGTATGACTCAGCCCCCACTCCTCCCTTCTCTGACATTAAAAGCCTCTTCTATTTGGTATTAGGCACTTTAATCCTTTTTGGAACAAGGTAGAATACAGAAGCAAGCAAGGTCAAGTATTTTAATTTTTTAACAGCAGCAAAAACTTCTGCTCTTGAAGATGAACTACAATTTGATCGTTTTGAGAAACTTGTGATTTCCTGAGTCAACACTGTCACATTCTGACCCTGCATCTCTCTAGTACATTCAAGCAGCCAATTTCAGTAAGTTGCTGGTAGCTTGCATTTTCCCCTGCCGCAGACTTTCACATGCTATTGCCAGAGCGTATCTTCACACTGTATCTTCCTTGTGCCTAGTAGATGTTGTGCTTTTGGGGTGTTTTTCAGCCAAATCCAACCAAATCATCACCTTCAGAAATGCAAGAAAAAATCAAATTGATAAAAGACCTTTAAATTTCAAGACCCAGGGTATGTCATTCTGTACCTCAAAATCACATTGCATAGCCCTAACTGGTGTGGCTCAGTTGGTTGGGCATTGTCCTAAAAATTGAAAGGTCACCAGTTGGATTCCTGGTCAGGACATATGCCTGGACTGTGGGTTCAGTCCCTGATCAGGGCATGTATAAGAGGCAACCAGTCAATGTTTCTCTCTTATATCTATGTTTCTCTCCCTCTCTTTCTCCTCCCTTCCCCTCACTCTTAAAAATAATAAAAATAAAATAAAATCTTTTTAAAAATCACACTGCACACTGATGAGGTCATTCCTCCTTTACCACATTTCTGACTCATCCCGAGGCAGTGTCTTGTATGGAGTCAGCACATAGTACATGTGTACCAGGTAGAATTTTGGTCATTTTACCTGGCTTCTGGAAATAGTGGTAGACTGGTAATCAAAAACAGTACCCTCTACAAATGGAGGTGTGACTGGAGTCTCAAGAAGTTATGTTTGTCAAGTTAGATGGGAGGATTTTACAATGCTAGCTGTTCATGGAGACAATGAAGCAAAGAGATTTGGGTGGGGAAAAAATTGTCCCTGCTCAACTACATCCAGTTATTTTTGTGAAAAGTATTATATGAGATCTTCTTTGAACAAGACAGGTAATAGATTATGTAACAGGAATACAAAGTCCTCCCAGACCTCATCCTGGCTTTCCGGCTTCAACTTCCACCATAGCCCATCAGGAATGTGATGCTCCAAGCACTGGCCTTCTAGGCCTTCTCACATGTTCTGTGCCCTCCTCAAGCCCGTGTCTTTGCTCCTGCTCTGCTTGCTGACGATGCTCTTCTCCCCTGCTTGACCTAGCTGTCTCATGCATTTTCTAAGCCTCAGACTAGGACTTCTGTTTTTCAAGGAACCTTTCCTTACTACTTCTCTCCCATCCAAAGGCAAAATGCTGCTTCTCAGTGCTTTCAGAATTTACTGCTCATGACTCTCTCATTGTCTATTAACACTTTGTATTATAATTATTGATGTGTCTCTGTCTGTAGCCAGCCTGGGAATTCCTTGATCTCTATTTCCCAACATAGCACAGTGCCTGGAATACAGAGGATATCCAGCGGCATTGTTGAAAGAATACACAGCTTGAAGAAGATGGTGGAAAATAAGAGATATTACTCAAAGGAAAAGAAGCTACAACTTGTCTATTTGAAACCCCCAAATGTATTCTATTCATTTTTGTTGCTGTCACCCTATTTTGCTTTTCATGAGGGAGCAGTTTGCCCCATGTGAAAAGTAGAACAGGCTTGTCTTTAGGGACATATTATGCATGTGGAAAGTCTAGCATTTCCCAGCTGGGTGTTTGGCCAGCCCACCAGTTGGGAATTTTATCAGGATGTCTCAGGAGGTATTATCTGCTCTCTCAGGTCTTTGGAGGAGAAAGATGATCAAAGAAACCAACTCTAAGGGAAATTTTAGAATCAGACATTGTTTTTTTATGGATAGGGAAGGGGTCTGAGCTTCCAGGGATAGATAGACTGGAAATGGGCATAGTTGATCATAATATAGAAAAAATGCTTCAAGAGTCTCATGACCATTTTTGTGCACAGCCATCTTTCATATCCCTGTGAGATAAAATCACCCTAAGGGTCATAAACCACTGCCAGAGTATTGGACAAGACCCATAGGTAGTTGTTCTGAGCCAGTAAAAGCATCTTAATTGACCTAAATGACAACAGTTATGTTATAAATATCTAAAATTTACGACCTGAGAAGGCATAATCACATCTTCCATCAGTTAAGTTTGCATAGGAGGAGCTTGGGGATTTAAGGTAGGACTGCAAGTTGGGAGAAATCTGATTAGCCTTCACTTTACAACAAACCCAGAGCTAAGTGAATCAGAGTGCTTTCAAGTTCCTGATCCCTGCGAGTTAAAGGCAGTGGTGTTTCAGAGTCGGTAAAAGCCACCTCATCCCCTGGGTGCAGCTGTCATTTTATTGGTCTTGTAAAGTCTTGCATTCACCGTGACAAATCCAAGACCATATACCTGTGAAGAGGAGATGTTTTAGATTACGGGGTGCTCAGGAAGCAGACACGGGGTTAGAGTGTGAAAGCTGAAGGCTGGTGTATGTGTTTATGTGGAGCCCTCTTAGGAATGTGCAGAGTCATTGTGAAAAGCCAGTGAATGCTGCTCCAAAGATGAGAAGCCTCGGCTTCTATGGCCTTTTTGAGTAGAGAGTGTACGTATCTAATAATTCCACCTATCTTTCAAGTTAGTTGAAAATTAAATGGATTTTTATAACATGATTTCCTGATTTTTTTTTTTTTTTTACTGAGGGAGGGCATTAATAGCAAGCAGGACTCCTATATCTAAAGCAAAAATTATAATAAAGCCTATCCATGAAAGGATGAGTATTTTGAAAAGACACATTATAGTGATAAGTCTGATATCATTGATCAATCAGATGATTGCCCTGGGACTCAATGATCAATGTAGTGAAGTCATCGTTGCAGTAAAAGCAGCCAGCTTAATCCCAATTTGCAGAGCTCAAAGGTGAACAGTCATTTTGCAGAGCAAAGAGTTCAGGTTATCTATTTAATGCCAAAGTCTGTGAAGTCAGTGAAATTTCTTTAATGAATTTGAGAACAATCCTTCAAAGAAACCTCCAATTGAAACCCATAGAGAAGCCAGTTGTCTTTGAACTCTAGAGAGGAATTTTTCCTAGATGAACATGATCTTTCGGTTTAGTCTGTTTCTTAGGACAGAGGTCCAAATTTTGAGAGTAGTATTATTGTGCTTTCGCAGATGTACCTATCATTGACATATTATAGCATGTAGGAATGCTTTTAGCTTCCCATAGCTCCATTGGTAAGGAGTCCTAATTAAACAGTCTTACACATAAATTTCATGCACGTGTGTCCATGTTCTAATATGTGTCTCTGTTCGGACAGTTTCTAGTGGGTCCTGTGGTGTACATTCAATTTGTTAGTTCTCAGTGGGTATAAAACAAAACTTCAATTTTGGTTTTATGTTTTATCATACTCTCCATTGTACTACTGTACTCTTAAACCTTGCATCTCTCAAATCCAGAATTCCATGCCTTCCAATTTGAGAGAAATAGAAAATCTGGAACTGATTATGAAATTATGAAGCAAGGAGATGCAGAAATGCATGGGGATAAGTGTACAAATGCGTAAACCCCGATACATGCTAAGTCTGGTGCGAAGGACACATTGTGCCTTTTCAGGTCATTCTTGGTTTGAACCCCTGCTTTTACATTTCAGTATAATGCAATCTAACATTTGTTTTGTGTCGTGCTTGGGGAGCTTTTGGTGTTAACAGAATTCTTTTCTGAATAAATTCCTTTGGATTCCTTCAGAATTTGTCCAGTTTCCAGATTCCAATAGAAAAAACATGGACAAGATTTTAATAGAAACAAATAGTGCTTCAGATTTTTTATTTGGCAAGCACCCTACTCTAGGGCTACTCTTGTTTTATTAAGTGGAATAGGTTGGCTTAATAGAGGAGCTCTCAGCATTTGTACCCTGATTTCAGGGAAGAGAAAAGCATGGGCCACCTGAGAAATACACCCTCTGGGATTTTTTTAGCTCACTTACAGTTTTATCATTTATTCTCATTTCATCAAACAGTATACTTAAATAACAATTAGATGTGCTGATAAGTCAAGACTAAATCCTTTAATGTTCTTTGCTCATGTCTTGTTGAGAAAGGAAAGCTGGATCTTTCTTTCCATAAGTTATTTCAGATGTGATTCTTTTTCTGTTGGTCATGAAAGTGACAGTGGTAGTGGCAGTGGTGGTGGTGATGTTCATGGTGACGGTGGTGAATGTGGTGGTGCTAGTGGTGATGGTGGCGGTGCTGGTGGTGGTGGAGGCGGCAGTGGCAGAAGTGGTGGCGGGATGTTTTACTTTTTAGCTTCAGTGTTTTCCCTGCTTTTAAAGGCAATACATTTTCATTAATAAAAATTTCAAATGACTCAAAAGTCTTTGCTGAAAATTACCATTCAGAAATACTGATATTTTGATAAGCTGATGTGTCTTCCTAGTCTTTCACCTATACCTAGCCTCTTTGAAAAAGTGAGACCATATTACAAATGTTTTTGTAACTTGCCTTTTGAACTTAATATTGTATGTTGGACCCCTTTACACACTAAGTGATATATACCTACAATATCATTTTTGTAAGTGCAGAAGCATAAGAATTTTGCATTACTTAACCAGTTGTTAATGATGAGCATTTAGTTCTTTTTTTAACTGTTTCCTGTTAGAATGCTGCAGGTTTTTGGGCTTCACCTTCAAGCACTTGTCCAATAATTTCTGTAAAATAACTTCCCACAAGGAAAGTTGCACATTTACCTTGATAAATGTTGTGAAGTGGCCTCCCAGAGAGGTTATGCCCATTCACCCTATGTTTTACATCTTGGATGACACAACCTTGCTGTACTAACTACCCCCAAATCTTTTGGTTTTGTTTTACTTTGCTTTTCCAGTTTAACTCCAATTGCTACAGAGTTCTCAGAATTTTTCTTCTGGGTGATAGCATGCAAACCAATGAAAACCACTAAAATTCTAAGCTTGAAAGTCAGTTCAGGGAGGGAGAGATGAAAAATGTCCTTCAAAAGTGATGATGCTTGTCACCATCAGTGATTGCATTCCATTCCTCCATCACCAGGACCCTATGGTTTCTCTCTGGTCAGTACAATTCCCTGACTTGAATTTTAGAGGTTTCTGGATGACTTGCCTTTCCCAGTTCCCTTGTGAGAACAGTTTTCTTTATTGTAGGTAAAGATTTGTAGTCCGTGGTCAATAAACAGGAAATGGCGGGTGCTAGAAATGGCAAGTGGCCCCTCTCTCCTCCCTCCAGACCTCACAAACACGTGAAACAAAATTCGGTTATTGGGTTGATTTTTGCTGGGCATACGTTTTGAATCTGGGGCTTTTTGGCCATTGAGGGGTCTTAGGTTCGGGGCCCTTTTATCCTTTTATTGGTGAATTCACTGAAGTGTAGGCAGACAGAAAATGTTCAAGTGGCAGGCAGATAAACTTGTTAAATCCCTGGGAGTCTTTCCTTCCTTGCTCTGGGAGTTTATCATCTTGGTGGAGTTAAAAGGCAATTAGGCCTGCAGGTCTTTGCCGGCTTGTTTATTGGCGTTTTACACATGGGTGTTGAAGACACAGGCTGTATTAAACATTCCAATCCTGCTGGCTGGAGGGGAGTGAGACCTCAGCCCAATTCTAAGTCTGCTTGAGAGGGATTCTTGCCAAAAAGCTGGAGGAAAATTGTTTAAATATAGTACCTGTGCCCCACGATGCTCATTGTTGGTGGAAAATTGCAGTCAGCTAGCTCCATGCTGTGTTACATTTCCTGGGAAATGGTTTTATGGAAGGGCTTTTGATGAAAAAGTTCATTCCTTTTGTAATTGTTAGCTGCCCCCACAGTGTTAGTTAAGGTAGAGGCATACTGGAAATGTTTCTTGCCTCAAATCTCTAGGGCAATTCCATTCACAAGATGGGAAGGCTATCAGTTCGAAATTGGATGGGGGACATATTTCCACAAAGCTCTCTGGTCCTTCTGATTTTCTGAGGGTCTCCAGGCAGGCTAGTCCTGGGCAGAATGAAGGAGTTGGGTCTTGAGTTTCTGCAACAACTTCTCCCTTTTCTCACCCTCTCCCAAAGCCTTGCAGGCAGAACTCTCACACTCATGTGTCAGTGAAATAATACAGCTCCTCATCCCCACCCCCAGGAAATTTGTATTTTTTTCAGAGATGCCTTGGACACTTATATCAATGGAACTGATGAGAATGTCCAGGGCATTCTCACCAGCTGGGGAGTCAGACACCCCCTAAGTTTGACTTACAGCTCTACTTCTAACTATGGCTAATTGAAGGGGTGTTTTCTTTGGTAAAATAGGAACAACAATAGTCCCTACCATGCTAGTTTGTTGAGGCCATAATGAAATAATGCATGGAGAGTGTTTAGTATAGTATTTGTCAAATAAATGGTACAATAAATGATAGCTGTTATTGTTGTTATTAAAATATGCTTTATTTATCTAATTCACATGTATTGCAATATATAGATTTGTGTATACATACACACACACTTAGTTGACAATTACATTTTTATTTCACCCATCTAGGATGCTACAGAAATATAAAAACCTATGCAGATAAAATGAGAAAGTCCTTGCTCAGGTCCAGAAAACCTGGAATGTGAAGCCTTTCAGTTTCCACAACTGACTCTTGTGCTCAGCTGTCAGTAGAGCTCCTTCCTAAGTGGCTGCTGCTTATCCAAATCTTTGTTTCTTCAGAGTTAGGCACCCAGCTTTAATTGTCTGAACTAAAGAAAACACAATAGATAACTGCAGCTTTTATTCTCAGCCTGACCTTCCGTGTTCTGAAACTAATTTGCCATAGTGTCTTGCCAGGGTCTGTGCAAGGACTTCCTCTAGCCTGGTAATGTGGTTCTGATTAAGGACATCCTATAAGACCCAGGAGGATCGCCTGGGAAGGAAACTGGGCCGAGCCACAAGTGAATTTCCATTCTCCAGTCAGATATATGATATTGAAGACCAGAAGGTATAGGGAGTTTATCATTAGGGAGACTTGGAAAGAGAATTAAAGCAAATGGCTGACAAATTGGTTGTCTTTTATGCAAAGCTGACAAGCAAGTGGAGCTGCTACCCGAAAGAGGATATGCAGAGCCCCCAGGCCAAATGGCTGGGCAGTCAACAGGCTTTTTGAAGTCTCTGCTTGCATGCCACTACTTTTAACAAGGCCTCTGCTGACCTGCCTCCTCCTGAAGATGTGAAAACTTAATTTTTACCTAAAATATCTTCATTTCAACAACTATGATCATTCATTTTCTCTCCATAGTGCATGCAATGTTAGGGTCAAATGCTTGTGTTATGGACAAACAGGGTTGTTTTTTTTTCTCGCTGCACTCTTAGGAATTGGGTCATATATGCTAAACCTTGACTTATTCCGTGGATGCTAGTCCTTTTCCTGGAACCCATCAGGCCCTGGCTTATTGGTGAGATAGCCGGGAGGTGACTGAGGAACACACTGGAGGATCCCATGTGCTCCTGGATTCATGGAAGCTCTGCATCTGGGGGAGGAAAGGTGACTGTGGTGTGCGGTGGGCAATGGAGTTTGGAGAGCTTGGAGTTTCTTTACCAAGTATCTAAGAATCTACTAATAGTTGCAACTCTTATATGATTTTCTTGTTAATCTCTATCAAGCCATGTAATCTGATATGTTAGCCATGACTAAGCCGTGAAATTTGTCAACTTTGTCTGTGATTTACATAAGCTCTATTTGAAAAAGAAAAATCTTAACACAGTGTGGAACATTACTTCCCAGCATGCCACTTGTATCTTATGACAACAAATAAGAACAGAGTGTATGCATTTCTTGTGCTGTTTCAAGGACCAAGAATGGATAAGATAAAACTCTGAAACTAAATAATATATTTTCCTTTGAGGTGATAAATATGCACATGGTAGATATGCTTAAAGTGGTAGATTATTTGTTTTTGAGAGACAATAAATGAGTAACACCTGCCTTTTTTTTAAAGTCGTAGTTTTATAGTTAATCCCTTCAACATAGTAGAGTAGCTGTGAGTGTAGACATTAGAACTTGAAATCCTTTTTTGCCATTGGCTAGCTGGATGAAATGTATAAGTCATTTAACCTTTTTCTCTCATTTTTCTCTTTTGAAAAATGGGGATGATACTATTAGGACCTACTTTGTAGGTGCTATAAGATACAAAAAAGATACTATTTCTAAAATGCGGAGCTAAGGACCCATATTCTCTGTCCATTTGGAGTACTGTTATAATTGCCATGTTATCACATAGTGATCTAATAGGTCATTCTGTTTCCTTATTACCCAATGGAAATTGATTCAATTAAGTTCATGGAATTGGGAAAACTATTTTGATTTTACCAAAGGAAAACTGGGCAGTTTTGAGTTTTCCATACGGAGAAAGGGAGAGCAGCACAAGGGAGGAAAGACACATTGCAGAGCCGAAGAACCGTAAGGACCAGGACATGTTCTCTCTGTCTCTGCCAGATGCCTTTTTCCCTTGGACTCCAAGAAGAGGAATTCCCAGATCTTCCCCAACTGTCTCCTGACCCCTGTTCCGTAGAATCTTCAGTCAGATAATTGGATGACTTTGGTGACTATATAATCCAGTGCTTTAGAAACTTCTTTTAATACAAAAATCCTGTGTAGTGCTCCAGGATCTAAAAGGACCCTTCTCAGATTCCTGTCAGCTAGATCCAGGGGACATAACCTGTGAGAACAGAGCTGGGCAGATCTGTTCATTTTACAGACAAAGAACCTTGAGCCCATGGAGTTCAGTGAGTTGCTATAGTTCTCACGACTGATATCTGAGAGTGGCTTTGCTTTATACAGTTCCTTTGCCATCACCCTGACTTCTTCCTTTCTACAGAATCTTCTCCCCTCCCCCCCTCAAAAAATGTCTATGCAAAATGTTGTGAACCTGTATACATGAATTTTTCTATGGAGAAAGTCCTTAACTTTTATTCTATTTTCTTAAAGGGATTTGTGGTCCTTTAAAGGGTTAATAATGATTTCCTGATAATTTGAGCTCCTAAAGTCACATCTCCAGTTCTGATTGTGAGCTACGAGGTTAACAATTACATCCACTTTCTTAACCTTTCAAGGCAAATGTAGCACATAAGCTTGACTGCCTGAGGTCCCAGGCTTGCTGGTAAAAAGAGCAATTGGGTCCTGAATTCTTTAGGTTGTTTCTGCAACTTTAGTTCCCAACCTGAATTCTAAATGGAACTAGGTTCTAAATGTCTTCGAACCTAGAAGACCTAAAGTTGGTAAAATAATGCATGTTTATTTATAGTGTCCCAGAAAAGTGTGTATTTACTTGCTTAATTTTGCTTTCTCTTTGGATTAGGGTTGCCAGATTTCACAAATAAAAAATACAGCACACCTAGTTATACTTGAATTTCAGAAAAACAACAAGTAATTTTTTAGTAGAGCTCTTGAGAAGGGGAAAATCTATCACCCCTACAGACATGCAAACAGCCTTCTTTCAACCCTAGAACTTCTGTTGTGAAAATGAAGGGAAATTTACAACAAACAAGCACAGGATCTTTTGGAGGTAATAGAAATGTTCTAAAACTGGTTTGTGGTGATGGTTGTATAATTCTATCAACTTGCTCAATTCATTGACCTTTATCCTAAAAATAGATGGACTTGATGGTATGTAAATTATAGCTCAGAAAATTGCTTTTAAAAATTAAGGGAGAGCTTTATAGCAACTATTGCCTAATTTTTTATTCTTGGTTTCAGACTAATTTGAGAATGTGATTTAAAAAACCATAAATCCACTCCTCAAAATAAAGCATGAAAGTGCCTACACCAAATAGTGTATAAAATTTCTAGATCTACTGAAGCTCATCTCTGGATACCACCTCCCACCTTAACCGGATTCCACACACTGTTAAAATCTTTCTCTTTACCTTTGAGAGTAAGGCCTACCCCCAGCTAAAGCAAAGAGTTGCTGCTCTTGGAGGTCTTGTCCAGTCGTGACAAAGGTGACTTGAGGTGACCTGCCACTCCAGCGAGACTCCTCTTCCACACTTCATGCTGAGCAGGACAGGAAGAGGGCAGTGTTTGTCTTACGGTGTATGGAGAGCCTTTCTTTCTTTCTTTCTTTCTTTCTTTCTTTCTTTCTTTCTTTCTTTCTTTCTTTATTTATTTATTTATTTATTTATTTAAATTTTTAAGAACCAGTGGCACATGTCTGCTCAAGCAGATCCATGTTCCCATCTTGGCTAATGTCTTTGGTACAAACAAAATGCTCACGTGCTAGCAGGTAGGCTTAGCCAGGAGGCACGTCCACCAAAACACACACAAGTCATCCTGTGGTTTTAGTGCCCGCTGGAGTTGGGAAGTAGGGTACTCTTTTCTTTTATCTCAGGATGAATAACCAGTAGAATTGCTTGGGCTGGGGATGCTTATCCATAGGAAGATGCCCTGAGAAACTAATTTTTTATGTTTCAAGAATTGAGGACTAGCTCCTTCAGATTTAATTACTAAATTCTACAAAGGACAGTTCTTTATACAGCTTACAGGAGTCCCTGTTGACCTACAGAGTCTCCAGATGATCATGTCCATGAAATATGTCCAGAAGGTATCCAGCCATGTAATATGAAAACATAGACATTTATTAAAGAAGACATAAGAAATATTGTACATGGGACAATGCACCTCAGTCTCCTTCAAAGTAGGCACCTTGGGACGTCATACAGTTCTCCCAATCGCCATCAACTGCCCCATTGTATTTTCCTGAATCACATCATGGTCTGAAACCTCTTCCATTTTGAAGGTGATTTTAGTTTTAGAAAAAAATCAGAAGTTTCAGGGTGCCAAATCTGGGTTGTAGGGGGGCTGAGTCACCTGGGTGATTTGGTATTTCACCAAAAAACTCTAGAGGAGACATGATGCATGAGCAGGCACATTGTTGTGATGAAGCTGACATTCCCATACCTGTGGCCTTCTGAGTCATCCACAGTTTCTGTGGAGGAATGTTAAAGCTTAATGCAAAATTTAATGCCGATTCATTGCTCTACTCATGCAGTCATTTTGTGAATGCAAGGGCCGCACAGCACACATGCTCACTCAATGGCATCTACCATCCCCACTGACTAGTACAGCGTAGTTGTCATTGTTCACACATGTGAATTCCAGTCCACTCCCCTTGGCTGTCAGATTACATCAATGTTGTGCAAACCATTGTTATTATATTAACAGTGGCTGGACTATTTTTGGACAGACCTTGTATTTTTCTAGTATTGTTTGTTTTAAATATTACCTCTTCACCAAAACAAAAAAAACAAGCTTGAAATAATAATAGGGAGTGGGCCAAAGTCTCCTCAGAGATTCTTATTCTTGCTGTTTCTCCATTTGAGACATGGTCACACCCCAGTAGCCAGATCTCACTGGTTGCATCAGGGAAGTAAGGCAGGTGGAGAATGAGGGCCACACAGATGGGACAGCTGGAATAAGGGTGCTGGCTGGAGGGGGAGCTGCCTGGCACCTGAGGAAACAGTGGTGGCCCAGTTCTGATAACCTGAATTTCCCCATACATGTCTCCAATGTCCAAGGAACTGGAACTTCTGCTGAGGAAAATCGCTAGAATCCAAATATTTTCCAATGAAGCCTGAGCAAAGACCAGTCTTCACACACAAACCAATCTGATTCTTTTGATGGGCTTGATCAGAAATCAGTATTTTGAGGTGTGCAGAAGTCTATGCCTTGAAGCAAAGCCTCACCAGAAATCCCACTACTGTGGAATGTCTGCTGTGCTGGCCTCAGCTAGCTACTTGGGTGAAGATGTAACTGATTAACTCATTTGAGAGGACCGACCAATTCAAAGCCCTTCTTGAAGCCTTAGCAATGCATAGGCTAATTAAATGAATGCTATCTTAACTTCTAATTCTTGGAAAGGAAGGAGCTCTGCCAGCCTGCTCTTAGTTACTCCCGGCATTTGAAAGAAAGTAAATGCCTTTCCTTTAAAAATGTCTATAAATCCTTCAATTTTGCTTATTTTAAACGTCTTTGCCCACATTTGTTCAAATAAGTGAGGCTTTACCATTTTTGGTTTTTTCTCTGCAGAGAGAGTTTTAGGTCTCTGTTGGAGGGATCATTCCTGTTTGTTTGACTCCAGCCTCTTCCACCTTTTTGGCTGAACCTGAGTGCAGGAAACTCAGCAATACTCTTAAGGTTTCATCGTCTCTACTATGGAAGTGAGAAATCAAATACCCACTTTGGAACTCTCCTTATAAATGCCCGTCCTTCATTTCTACTTTCCTCCTCCACATCCTTTTCCTCTTTCTGGTCTTTAGGTAAAATTATTTATATTTGATAAGGGTTTCCCCCACCCTGGTCCTTAATGGGTCATTTTGTCTTATGTGGATTCAAGGACACAATAGAAGGCAGTACCGCTACATTGGATACTCCAGTTTCGTCAGTTCTCCTCCATGGACAGCTTATATGGCTCTTGCAAAGTTCTAGTGAATGTGTGATTCCCTCACTCCTCACACTTTAAGTAGAAGATACCACAATAATACACGAACTTATATTTTCAAAGATGCTGTGAGGCAAATCCAATAAATACCACAAATGTTCTACCAAAGGAGTGGACCTTAACCAGAGGTGATCTGGGCCCAACATCTACACCTTTGACAATGTTGAGAGACATGTCTGGTTGGGCCAACGTGGGGAGTGGGGTGGTACTGGCATCTCATGTGTAGAGGTGAGACAACTCCACTACACATCCTCTAATGCATAAGACAGCCCCAAAGTCAAACTTGAAATAGTGCCAAGGTTGCAAATCCTGCATTAGAGGCATCTTCCTCTTTTTTTCTTTTTTCCTCGAGGCTTGGGAAAAAAGAAAAAAGAAAGAAATGCTCAATTTTGATGAGTACATGTGTCTTGGTGTCCAACATCCCATGTGGATCCAGGAATTGGAGAGCACAAGAGTGCCACTGAGCAGGGCAAAGTGCAAGGTCGAGGCAGGCCTTCTCAGCACCGACAGCTGTCTCAGCTCCAAGGGGAGACAACTTTGACCGAAGCATAGGACCAAAAAGTTACAAGGATGTTTAGTTTGTGATAAAAATCATTTTGCAGATTAAAGGGCTTCCTCCTGCCCATAAAATGGCATGTTCTTTAAATAACTTAAAAAGTGGAGGCATTTAACTGTGTTGTGAGCAAAAGGCAGGACTACTGCTCATAGCCATGGTCAATTATGTGCATCCTTGCAAGCAAGCTGGGTAGCTATAATCAAGCTGTATGGGTGGTGATGCTCTTCATATTTTTTGTGTGCTATTCAACAGGCCCATGTTCTAAATGCTGCAGCTGTCAACACAAAGGGATTTGGGGAGTTTCCTAGAACCAGTGTCTCTCTATATCTCTTGGTTCCATTCTCCCACACTCTTTCTGTGGTAGCAAGAGATGGATGCTCAACCAGCAGATCTTCCCTCCTTTCACATGCAAGCCCCCTTAGGATGTGTGAGACGCTTTGCCAAGATTCTCGGCAAAGTCACGGTGTCTCTCATTGGTGTTGATTGGCTCAGGTGCTCATCCCTGAACCAGTGCTGTGGCCAGGGAAATGCTAGGAGCTGATTGGCTGAGGCCTAGGTGACAGCATACCCCTAAGCCCCTTGTGACCCGCGTGTGCTGAAAGTGGACAGATGTGTTGCCTTAAAGAAAATTGGGGTAAGATTGTCAAAATAGGAGGAATGGATGTTCAGGAGAATAAACACATACCCACACTACTTGCTATTAAGATGCTTTGGATTCTGCAGTGGAAGACCCAGTTCCTCGCCCTGGCTTTGCTGTTAACTAGTTGAATAATTTGAGATAACTCCACAAATCTCTCCCTGCCTCCTTTTTGTAATTGAATCATGGAAGTAGTAATACTATTTGGGTGGTTATGAAAATCAAGCAGGTATCTTGGGATATTGGAAGCATTATGCACACAAGTAGTTGTTTAGATGCCAATGAATTCACTTTGGCTTCTAGATTCTAGAAGGAGCGAGGTTAGCTACAACCTATCCAGCTAGTCCATGGCAGGTCACTTCGGAAGCCAGTGTCTAAATTTATCCCAATCGTCGTCATTGCAGTTCAGTGTGGGAAATCTTCTGAGGTCAATGATTGAGGTAATTGGCTTGCCGTGGATCTTGAAAAAGTCTGTCTGTTAAATGACATAATTGGTTTTAATTATATAATTACAGCACTTAAAGTGTGGGGGTGAAAGGTTACTATTATATTTAGAAGTGGGATCCCCAGTGAAGCTGGGGTGTGTAAGCCAGTCTTTCTTCGAGTTTCTTTTTATTTTTTCAGAGGAAGTCAGAGTAGGCTGGCCTTGGCCCTGGCCATTTTGGGATGATTATCCTGCATGAGGTAGTGCTGGGACTGCTCACAGCATCACAGGAACCTTTGTGAAGAGATGGGAACGGGCTTCCGTAAAGACCTCATTGTGATCTGAAGTTAATGAGCAGTGGGAACTCAACTGTCAGCAATTGAATCTGATTGGGCAGGGTAATTATATGATTGCCTCTGGTGTTTGCACATGCACGGGGATATTTTTATTGGAAAAAGCCTAATTGCTTACTTTCTTAGTAGAGGGAAAAGCTAAACAAATTTGTGTTGTCATAGGTTAAAAAGACATCCTTTCTTTGTCTCTAAAATAGCTGCCTGCTCTGCTTTTTATAAGTGAGGGTTTTCTTCTCTCCGTGTTCAGTCAGGATGTCACTTGCAGACTTGAATTATATGATGACATGAAAGTGTAAAGGCAAGCTACTTCGCACTGTGCATTTTTGGTAAAATGACCATGTGCCTATTGCCGTATCTTAAACCATCCCCTTCAATGGCCTCTTTTGTAATGCAAGGGCAGCTGGAACCCTGGGCAACACTCAAGCTACTGGGGCTTTCACAGGTATTTTATTTATTTTGTTTTGTTTTCTTGTATAGAGGTCCCTGACAAGGTTGGCTTCATAAGCTATCTGGTTTTCCTTCATTGCATCAGGCAAGCGAGAGGTACTGTGTGTGTGGTAGCCTTTTAGACAGCAAAAACACCAAGGGGAAGAACAGCACAGCATTCCTCTGCTATTTCCCAGGGACTTGGAGAAAAGGGAAGGGTGAACCGAGCGCTAAAGTGAAGAAGCCCAATTACACTCCAGGGTCTTTTTTCGACTGCCCTGAGTGAGCATGGCATTGTCACTCACCTGTGATGCTGGTGTGCAGAAAACAGATTGATGTTTGGTCCACTGTATAGCATTCAGCTCTGTATTATTGCTCATTTTTCTATCTTTTTATAGAACAAACTGTTTTCTAAGTTCTTCCCTTTCCTGGGATTCCACCCCAAGAGACTGAAACGCAATTGGACTGTGGGAACTAGGGAAGCGCCTTGTGATGACAGCTGTAGACTCCAAATCTGGTGCTCTGGTTGGGTGAAGGATTTTTGGTTGGAGAATGGCTGAGAACAAAGGGATTTTAGCCATTTGACCAGCCATGCTTTCTCATCTCAGAATCTTGCACCATCTCAGACTTGTACACACCCCAGTCTTGGCTAGCTGACTCAGTGGGTCCCCTGGGTTCACTGTTAAATGTCACTTCTTCCAGGAAGCCTTCCCTGACCAATGACCACCAGTATGGCTTGGCTGCCCTTGTTTTGTGCTCCACGGCATCCTCTAAGTTCTTGTACCTACTGTCCTTTAATTGCTTGTCTCATTGTTCGAAACAGCCTATAAGTTTTATGAGGGCCCAGCTTGTGTTTATATTTGTCACTACTATATCCACAGAGCCGGACACAGTGCTCGATGAGTGTGTGGAATGACTGAATTAGGAACGGAATGGTTGCTGGGTGTCTTAGGAAATCATGGTGTGTGCTGCATGGGCTTCCCACCCTTGCTGTTAATACTGCTTTCTTGTTGCTTATAATTTTCATTGCCCCAGATGATCCAGCTCTGTTGGAGGCACGGAGGCACAGTCAAATCTCATGCTGTACATTGATCACCTGTCCAACCTTTGCCTAGAGTGGGAGCCCCCAGTTCCTTCAAGAGATCCAACTTTACCTGTCTGTAAAGAAGAAGAGGAGGAGGGAGACAGCGGGAGGATCCGGTGGCAGTGTAACACCAGAGCAGGTCCAATGTTTACTTTTACCCTTTTGGAGGTGGGTAACTGCAAATGCCATGGGGAATGGGCTTTTGGAGTCTGCCTATGACTTTGGATTTGGGGGCTCACATATACTTTATTATTTTGCTAGAGTGTAGGGACTGCTACTTTTGTATTTAATTCATAGTCAGACTGTTCCATGATTCCCATCCACATAGAACAAAAACCCAGGTTCATTATCCACATCAGGTAAATTGTCACACTGGCCGTGTATTGTTTGTGTCTTGCTTTGTGGACAGAGTGTGTGGTTCATTCACCGGTTCCTGTTTCATGACTTATATTTGTTACTTTCTTTTTAAGTTCTATGATTTTCAATGGCCTTTCTTGTTTTGATTCTCTAGCTCTTGATGTTTTGAATCCCCTCCTCCAGGGTCAACCCCTAAGACCATGAGATCCTGAATAACTATTGAATAGATGAGATTTCATTTAGGACTGTCCCTTGGTGTTTAATCATAGCCCTGCACAATTCTGGGATCTATCTAACCAGCTTCTTCCCTAAGCAGAATGTGAACCTATGACCATGTAGGCCTCAGGCAAGAGGGTTTCCTAATGAACCCCCAGGCCCCCAGCCATCCCTAAGTTTGGACTGCTCATTGTTGGTTGGGCCACAGTCAGCTTCTGGGTGGATGAACATTTGCTTGTGGAAACCACAGCCTCACACGTGGCAGGGCAGGGTGAACTCTCAGTGTCCTCTGGTGCTCTTGCATAGTGGTCTCTCCCAGGTCTGTCGCATACTCCTCCTCTGCTGGTTCAGAGTCTCTGTCTACTTTATATTCATCAGTTGCGTAATAAACACCTAAACTGGAATCTTTGGAGTTTCCTTCAAGAAAGAGAGTTTGAACAACTTTTTTTTTCTATGTTATTTATTTATTTTTATCAGTTAAAGTTTTTGTCAATATTGAAGTTTAATATTGCACTGGTTTCAGGTCTGCAGCATAGTGGTTAGACAATTGCCTTCTTTACAAAGTGTTCCCTCTGATATTTCTAGTACCTACCTGGCACCACACATAGGTATCGCAACATTATTGAACAACCTCTTCTTAAAGCAGTGCTGCGCACTGTGACCCAAACAGGATGGGCCATGGTGGGCTTTGCTCCTGAATTCCAAGTCAAAGTTAAGTTTAATTTTTAGTTTGGGACAGCTCCGGGGGACGCCTCTCCACCTCATATCCTTTCTGGACCAAGGCAGGTAATTACTGCCTACACAAATCACATATTTTCACCAAAGAAACAAACAAAAAAATCTCCGAATGACATTTGATTTATAATTAAACTTGGTGATGCAGTGTCTGAAGTGTGTCATCTTGTCTAATCATAACAATCTATTTCCTTTCAGGGTACTTCTGCATGCAGGGGTTAGTCCTCTTTGTTACATAGTAAAGGGAATAATTTAAGAAAAGAAAAAGAAAAATTTGAATAAATGATTGCCATCTTAGGTCAAACTCAAACCACTGATTGTTTCTTTTGTTTTGTTGGAGAAAACATTTTCATGTCCCTTCATTGACTGATTTATTCAGCAAACAGATTTAAACATTGGCTCTCTAAGCGCCTGCCTGGACCAGCAACCTGCTTCTCAGCATCACCTGGGACCTTGTTAGAAATGCAGGTACTCAGACCACACTCAAACCTACTGAATCAGAAACCCTGCAGGTAGGGTCCAAAAAGCTGGGTTTAAATGAGCTTCCCACTGATTCTGCTGCACACAATAGTTTGAGAACTCTTGGTTTAAAACTCGTGCTAGTGCACGAGGTGAGGGCAGTAACAGGAGTGCTCCTGTAGCCCTATTATCTAGGAACTTATGATCCAATCCTGGGCATACGGCATAAATTCATCAGTTAGGCAGAATGATTTTTATTAAATGTGAATTACTTCATACACTCACTTCCTAAGTCCCTCTGGGCACTTCCCTTTGTAGTGATATAAATAAATATGCTTGATTTAGACTTACAAAGCCTGGCATGCTCCATCCCCTGCCTACCTGCCCAGCCTCACCTGGTACTATTCCCTCTATTCCCTCCCTCCCCTGGTCCTCTGCCACTCCACACTGGCCTTCCTTCTGATCTCCAAACACCCCCACTATCTGTGGGGTCAGCAGGAATCCATGTCGAGGAAGGGGAGGGAAGAGAGAGAATTACAAAGGTTAAATAATAGGCTTGGTCACTGAAGTATTTTTCCATACAGTACAATATTTATTAACCAATGTCCCCATTAATATAATGTCTCCGTCAATATTAATTTATTGATACTTATATATGTATATAGTGACCTTATTTAATGTAATAATATTAATGGCCTCTCTTACAATGTAGCCATCTGAAAGGACTTTTGCAATCATTGAGGAACTATTGAATATAGTTCAGTTTAATCTTAGCATCATGTAATTGTATTGATCTTCCTCTCTCTGAGACTTGGTGGGACAGACACAGTCTTAAGCAGCCACATACTGTAATGACTTAAACGTGGCTGCAGGCACCAGGTGCTGAGGGGGACTCACCTGTGTGGTAGCACAAATGGAGCCAACACATGATCCTTGCTGTCTTCACCTTCCTGAAGAAAAGATAATAACCATATTCATCAGGTTTTAACTCTACAAAACTGATCAATGAATACTAATTTTGATCTTTGGGATATTAAGTGTGCCATGTGATCTGGGAACAAAGCAGCTGTTTAGGTTTTTATTAAACGTAAAAAAATGGTCCCTTGGTATTCTCTTTACAATAAGAAAGGGAAACACATTTTAAATATGATTTGTTTAAAAAAAGAGACAAGGGGTTCTTAAAGATTTAGGACTAGTAGAGCCAAGGTTAGGGCAATGGTTCTAGTTTGGGCTTTTGTCTGGATTTTTGTTCTGACAGCTCATTCATGGTAGCAGGCAATGCTTTTTATGTGGCGCATATGCAGTTTGGGGTATTATTTGCTGTGTAGGAGCCTTCTCATCTGAGATCTTCAGCAGAGGACAGAAAGGTCGGTGAGGAGAAGCCATCTTGGAGGGTAGGCAGAGGGGAAGTGGAAGTGCTGGCTTCCGGTGGCCTTTTGGCATCCCCGGCCTTGTCAAGTTCTTCCAGGAAACCAGGGAAATCTCCTCACCTTGTGAGCTTCCCGACATGCCTGGAAAATCTTCCTACTGGAAGGAGAAGCTAGTCTGCTTCAAGTGGCTATGAATAAGACAGGCATGCCCTGTCCCTGCCCACCAGCAGCCCACAGCCCAGAGGCCAGAAACTTCAGCAAATAATACAAAGTGTCACATTGAAGGATGAAAGAGCTGGGAGAGGAGAGAAGAGGGAAGCAGGCTCTGGGGCTGGCAGGGAGGGATTCTCTGTGGACTCAAAGTTGCGAACTGAAGGATGATCATTTGCGTACGTGTCTTGGTTGGTGGAATAGTCTCGGGTAAGGGAGAGTGGGCCCAGAGACCTGGGACCACCTCCCTTACTAGCTGTGACTCTGCCCATAGAAGTTGCCACAACAGCTAGACTGGAGTGAAACACCCAAAGTCTCACTGCAGAATAAACCCCAGTGGAAGGGCTCTTCAGCACAGAGACAAGATGTCCCCGTGTTCACTAACAGCAGACACATCATGCCCAAGTGTTACATCAGCACCTTGGCATGTATTTCTCTTCCTTTTGTTGGTTCCTCTCTGAGATCCTTCCTTTCAAGGGCAGCCTCTGCTGGTCTCCTTCTTAAGAGCCAAACTGCCTGTGGGGGACAATTATTATTCCCTGGGGGAGTCCTACATGGCTTTTAGGGAGGCATTTGAGCATCTTCAGAGAATCTTTCTGGGTGTGGCCAGCAGCTCCTAGGAGGGAGGAACTGCCTCTACCCAGTGCCTTCTTGACCCAGAGTCATCACTGCACATGGGTCACCCGTCCTAGCCAGAACACAGTTTGAAGGCAGATTCTCTCTGCTCATCGGTGCCTAGCACGCTGACTTTGCACAAATCTGGTACTAACAAATAGTTGATGAATGAAAGAAGAGATTCTGCAAATCCAAATGCCTTGTAATACAGAGGCTTGATTTTAGAAATGTGAAATAAAACCAATGCCTGATTCATTTGTATATTCACACACCCACCCAAAGGCAATTCTTCAGGACTTACTGTTTAACTGTGTAGCTGAAATGCCTGGAACATGGTAGTTCACAGTCAATTGTGGTTGTTATAGAAGAAGTGCAAAATTCGCTCTGGCTTCTTTTTTTAAGTATATTTTATTGATTATGCTATTACAGTGTTCCCAATTTTTCCCTTTATCCCCGCACTGCCCTGCACCTCTCAACTCTCCAGCATTCCCCCACTTAGTTCATGTTCATGGGTTGTACATATAAGTTCTTCAACTTCTCTGTTTCCTATACCATTCTTAACCTCTCCCTGTCTATTGTATGCCTACCAATTATATTTCTTATTCCCTGTACCTTTTCCACCCATTCTTCCCCTCCCCTTCCTGGATGAAAACCTTCCATGTGATGTCCATTTCTCTGATTCTGTTCCTGTTCTAGTTGTTTGCGTAGTATTTGTTTGTTTGTTTGTTTTTATGTTCAGTTGTTGATAGTTGTGAGTTTGTTGTCATTTCGCTGTTCATAGTTTTTTGATCTTCAATTTCTTAGATAAGTCCCTTTAACATTTCATAGAATAAGGGCTTGGTGATGATGAACTCCTTTAACTTGACCTTATCTGGGAAGTGCTTCATCTGCCCATCCATTCTAAATTATAGCTTTGCTGGATACAATAATCTTGAATACAGTCCCTTCCCTTTCATGACTTCAAATACTTCTTTCCAGCCCCTTCTTCCCTGCAAGGTTTCTTTTGAGAAATCAGCTGATAACCTTATGGACACTCCTTTTGTAGGTAACTGTCTCCTTTCCTCTTACTGCTTTTAAGATTCTTTCTTTGTCTTTAATCTTGGGTAACTTAATGATGATGTGCCTTGGTGTGTTCTTCTTTGGGTCCAACTTCTTTGGGACTCTCTGAGCTTCCTGGACTTCCTGAAAGTCTATTTCCTTTGCCAGATTGGGGAAGTTTTCCTTCACTATTTTTTCAAATAAGTTTTTTATTTCTTGGTCTTGTTCTTCTCTTTCTGGCACCCCTATAATTTGGATATTGGAATGTTTAAATTTGTCCCAGAGGTTCCTAAGCCTCTCTTTTTGAATTCTCATTTGTTCATTCTTTTCCAGTTGGAAGTTTATTTCTTCCTTTTGTTCCATATTGTTGATTTGAGTTCTGGTTTCCTTCTTGTCACTGTTGGTTCCCTGAATATTTTGCTTTATTTCATTTTGGGTAGCCTTCATTTGTTCCTTCATTTTGCGACCAAACTCAGTCAGTTCTGGGAGCATCTTGATTACCAGGGTTTTGAACTCTCCATCAGATAGATTGGCTATCTCCTTGTTGTTTAGCTCTTTTACTGGAGTTTTGCTCTGTTGTTTCATTTGGGCCACATTTCTTTGTCTTGGTGCACTGGTCTGGTTAGTCTGGTTGACTGTTTCTTTAATTCCATGGTTGTCAGAGTTCCATGCAGTTTGATTTTCTGGCACTTCTGGTTGTTTATTGTTTTTAGATTGGTCATTATCCTCCTTTTGGTTGTTTGAGTCAGCGAAGGATTTCTACCTACACCTCCATCTTGGCCAGAGCTCTAGCTCTGGCTTCTGATGCTCTGGCATCTAGCTTGCTGTTCTTGTCCCACTGAGCTTTGCAGAAGCCGCAGCTGGTCCCCCTTCTCCTGTCATTTAGAAGTAGAGTCCAGGGTTCCAGGCTTTGAGTGCGTCTGCTTCTCTTCAGAGAGGCAGAAGTCTCCCATAGAAGGGGACTTGTGGCATGAGCTCTGACATTTTTAAGTGCTGAAGGACAGCTTACTGACTGTCTGCACAAAGCCAGGGTGAACATGAAGTGACAGGGAGTAGTTGAACTTCAGGGCGTTCTGACTGGCTCTTTAAAATATTAACTAATGAAGATAGTCATTCAAAGCATCTATGTTTCTACTTACTATTTCTAAGACTGAGGATTTATTTGATTAAAGTGAAGGGACCATTTCTGCAGACCTGAACATTTTGAGCCTGTGATACAAGTCAACTATGCCCAAGTGCCAGTTTCTCTGGCTCACGCAGGGTCCCTAAAACCTATAAGTATCACATTAAATGTAGCTTTCTGTATTGGGGAAAAAATTAGGTGATCCAGCTACATAAGACCATATACCAAGATTCTGGCAGCCACCCCCTTTGTCCCAGCCTACCCTTTCCAGTTTACTGGTCACTGATGCCTGCTTTGTTTACACCAGGCCTCATTCATGTTTCTCATTCATGTTACCACCCTGGTCCCTGTCAGCACAGTGTGCAACTCTGACAGGGACCTGCAAAAGATGGCCCTGCGGTGGGCTTGCTGCGATCCACAGCATGAATAGTGTCCAGGCTTGGTTCTGCAGTCACCTGTCCAGATGTCACATGTCAGGGCCTATAGGGTCAACGTCAGTGGAACACCACCCAGCCTGACCTTCTCAGAAAAACCAAGTGGGCACTTGCCTAGGCCCCACTTTAAGCATTCTGACTCAGCTGCTCTGGGAGGGTCACATGAACTTTAGAAAGCCTTCAGTGTGGCTGGTGCCCTGCTCACCTACCTGCTCTCTGGACAAGTATTCTGCTCTCGTCAGCATTTTTCCTGGCCCAGATTCTCTTCCTGAATGGATCTTGATCATCACAAACTGCTGTTGTGAACATGGAATCAAAGAAAACACACATGTCAAAAGTGGCTCTTAAAAGAAAAGAGGTATAATGCAAGATACAAAAATGTTTCAGTTTTAAACCCCAACTATAAAAACAAAAATGGGACTTTGGTGGGGAAGATGGTAGACACAAATGCTTATATTGTCTTATCCATAACAGTGAGAGGAACTTCTATGTCTGGAAGTTCCTGAGACAGTATAGATTTGTGCTTCTTACAGGCAGCCTAAAGAAGATAATTTCTTATTAGATGATTGTGAATTGTTTTTTTTTTTCTTTGTGTAAACAAGTCACTACTTTTGCTGGAGTATATCTAGTATTTGCCTCCTTTAAATTTTCCTGGTGATCACTAAGCCATTTTAACCTGCTACATATATAGTCCATCTATATAAATCTATTGCTTCTTTTCATAGTTTTAGCCTCATCTTTTGGTGCATCTGTTATCCTCAGGTTCTTCATTATCTAATGTCCATATCCATCATCTTGACCCTCATACATTGCATCTCTATATTCTGGAATGACCTCCACAAGTAAATGCTTTATTTCACAGATGCTATTTTTTGTAATGGTGACTGAGCTTTTAGCTGCTTCTGGTGCCAATTATGAGTACATTATTGCATTTTTCATGGGTGGTGGATGGTAATAGTCCCTTTCTATTTTCCATCCTCTGCCTCAGTGCCCTATATGGGCTTTTAGACTGATAGGGAAACTGTAGCCCAGAGAAGGGTGTGATTTGCCAAAGGTCACATAGTTGGCTCCTGGTGGAGATGAAAATAAAACTCTGGTTTTCACCAGTCCAAGGCTCTTGGTATCCCCAAAACTCTACTTGCAAGTTCAACTTTGGTGAAGGTACAAAATAACTAATTAGATTGATAAAATCATTATTATCATCAATCTAATTAAAATCTCACACCTATCAAATGTGAATACTCCAACTGAGCATTGCTTGCCCCAAATTCACCCTTCTTCTTCTACAGCGTAGCTCGCCTCAATAACAGCTATCTGTAGAGCAGGCTAGAATGTGGAGAAAGGTTAAAGCAGTGATTTTCAGTTGGGGGCAGTTTTGCTCACCCCTTCCAGAGACATTTCTTAATGTCCAGAGATAGTTTTGGTTTCACCACCAGATTGTGTGCGAGGAGGGCGCTACTGGTTTCTAATGGGTAGAGGCCAGAGACCATACTAAACATCTCATAATGCACAGGGCAGCCCCTCACAACAAGGTTTGTTCAACCCACAATATCAATAGTGCTGATGTTTGAAAACTCTGGTTTAGAGGGAACAAATTCTACATTTTAAATCAGTGAACTACATTCTATCTGTGGACTAAAGCCCCTTGGGAATCTGCCCCCTTCCACCCCATACACACACACAATGCTTCATAAATATATATGTGTGATGATTTTTGATATGTATGTAGATAGTATTGTGACTTCTAAAATATTAATGTATTTTAAGAGATTACTGAATTCCTACTAGCTTTTCATCATCAGGTGTTTTTCTGAATCAAATGATAGGAAAAATAATATTACTCTGGTGAAGGGGTATGCAAAATTGTTTGATCTTTTAAAGGAGTCACCATTAAAACTGTGCTGCTTATATCTTTTATGAAAAATCTGAAGTTTGGTCATGCCTTTGTCAAGTAGCTCCCAATCCAAAGGAAAATCCTTAGTGCCTGATTGTTTTCACCAGTGGCTACAGTGTTGGGGCATATCTGGCAAGCAGATGTTTCTGGTAGAAACTTTCCATTCTAGAATAGTTTCTTCTGAGGCAGGAGGAGGCTTAGGTCAGAGAAGAATGTGCCAGACAATATGCCCCCTTTTTTAATCAATGCTGTCATCTTGGCTGCCCCTCTAGCAGCCTCATCTTCCTGAAAAGGCCATTCAACAAGTATATCTGGCATTGGCCAGAATTCTTCTAGCTCAGCTATAACAACAAGGAATGGATTTAATCACATTCAGAAGAATTTTAAGACTCATTCTATAACAGTGTTACATCTCCAGAAGAGCTCCTGAAGGCAGATTATCCAAAACCAGTTTCTCGAGCTAAACTTGCAAACAACTCACGCAAAGTAATCAAGTTGGCTGTGCATAAGTCTGAAATCTTAGAGACATTTATCAAGCTCATTGAGACACATACTATATTCAGTGCTTTGTTGGATTAATCTAATTAGTCTTCATAGCAACCTATGAAGTAAGTGCTGATCTTATGGTTACTTCATAGATATAGAAACTGAGGCTTAGGCTAATTAGGCAACTTGTCCCAAGTCACACAGTGATTCTTCTTTCTTTAAGCATTAGGCTGATAATGTAGCCACTCTGCTGATTTTGAGTCAACAAGCTGTTATTTTAAGCTGTATCTGTTATATCTTTAATTGGAAATTGAATTTCTTATAGACACACAACCATCATAAAAATGACTATTTGAGTCCATTTTAATAGATTTGGCAAAAGCTAGTATATATAGTAGTAACAGAAACACTGAATTTGATGAGAAAAGTATTTCCAAGTTGTCTTCTCTCCTCACTTGCAGCCTCCATGCATGATGGGATATGATACAGAGGTCACTTGGAGGGGATCCGAGTGACATTCCAGTCAAGAATCCGGCACTTCCATTAATAAGATGGGGCTTTAAGCTGATCACATGGCTTCTCATACTTCTTCTGGCACACAGGATGTCATAGTTTATTTAACAACCATTTCTTTGGCATCTATGAAGTTATCACATGAATTCTAAAGTAATGTGGTATGTTCTAGAAGAATTATCTGTAGCTCTGTGAATACCTCTGAACACTGCTGGCTGCTATGTCAGGCTGCCATCAGCAAATATTTATTGAGTGCCTACTACATGTCAGATTCCATTCTAGGAGTGAGGGATTGAATCGTTTGGAAGGGGGATAATTAACCAATAAACAAACAAATAAGGTGATTTCAGAAGCCTGTTAATTGCATAAAAAAATACATTAGAGTGATATGATAGTGAATGGAGATAGAAGGTGTTTCTCCCTAAAGTGATCAGAGAAGCCTTCTCTGAGGAGATGACACCAGTAAATAAATAAATAAATAAATAAGCCTTGGAAATGAGGACAACTTTCTAGGCAAGGAACTAGTGAAATGTGTTTAATGCATAAGGTTCTAAAATTTCATAATTATTTCAACAGAGAAGCTCAGATGTCAAATATGTAATATTACTTCTTCAGATTTGTTGAGATTTTATAATGACCAGGCATATGTTTAATTTTTTGTAAACCTTCTATGTCTACTTGAAAAGAATGTGTATTCTATCTTTAAATGCACAGTCTTTGTATGTTTTTTAGATGAAGTTTATGAATTATATAACTTAAATCTCCTATATCTCTATTAATGTTTTAGCTGTTTAACTGCTCGGTTTCTGAGAGGTAATCATTCCAATAGTCATGATTATAGATTTGGGCATTTCTTTTAGTAATTCTATCAGTTTTTTGTCTCATTTATTTCTAGGCTATGATCTACTAGCTTTCTTTATCTACTGTTACAGCTTCCTGGGGTTCTTGTTACCAATTATGTCCTCCCTTTATTCCTATTAATGTTTTTACCTATAGTTTTTATTTTGTCTGATAATATTGCTATAGCAAAATCCTTTTGGTTAATGTGTATGAGTATACTTCTTCATCCTTTTAGTTTTCAGTGTTTGTATGTCACTGGTTCATTTTATAAATGACAAAGTTTTTATTTTAAAAAAAATCTTGTGTCTCTGTCTTTTGAAGAACAAATTTAAGCTATTTGCATTTATTGTAATTAATCTATCTGGACTTAACTTTGTTTTCTTATTTTGCATGTTCCATTATCATGGGTATTTTTTCCCCTTCCTTTTCTCTCCTTTACTACCCTGTTTCAATCAACCGTGCTTTCTTTATTTCTTTGTACTTTTCCTTCTACTGATTAGGAAGTTACCCACTCCATTTTTCTTCTCTTCATGGTTTGGATAGTATCTAAAGAAGATTTTG
Organism: Carollia perspicillata; assembly: GCA_004027735.1. NCBI lineage: Eukaryota > Metazoa > Chordata > Mammalia > Chiroptera > Phyllostomidae > Carollia > Carollia perspicillata. The sequence goes on from PVKM010000412.1 coordinate 40,472, forward strand.
GAAAACAGTCAGAGGCTCTTAATGCATCACCTTTAGTTAGTTTAATGGCTTTCTCTAAGTGTTCTGACTGACTCCCCACGGGTTGAGTCTTTAATGGGCAAGGGTGTAGATGAAAGTGCAGAACATGGTCACTGTGATGATTATATCTTGGAGAATGGATTTTCAATTTGCCTTTACCAAGACCTGTGCCCTGATGACTGAGGGTTTTGGTAATTGACAAACAGTAAAACCTTCATGGATTATGGCTTCTAAGCAAGGAGTCACTTGGTTTCCTCTGTTGCCCTTTGCCTTGTCTGCATTTCAGCTCTTGTAAGTGATGATACACATTAAATAGCTCCTGTAAAACTGTTGAACTGTCAGTTTTTAAACCACATAAAACACTGACATTTTCATTAGATCCTGGCCCTGAGGAGTGTCCAGCTTTCATCATAATGGATTTGTTTACTTCTGCAGAGAGTCTTAATGTGCTGTCTATGAGGGAGATCTTACTGTCACCTGCACTTAAATGGGAAAGTCTTTGTTCAGCCAAAGATTTTTGGAAAAGGATTTGAAGAGGTTTCTTTCACTGCCTCCCTCCCCTCCCCCTGCCATCTCCTAAAAATGTAAGAAATGAAAATAGAGTCTTTGAAGAACTTTGGTATTGGACAGACAAAATTTCAATGTGAAATATCCTGCAGAGTCCATTAGGAGACAAAATGTTGGAGAGATGCTATTAAACCACTACTTAGTTTCAACAAGATATCCTGTTAAAGATAAGCAAGTTATATCTATGTCTTTGTGACCTCAATCCTTTGGTCTACATTTAAACAGATATCTTGATTTGGGATTAATAAACTCTCTTGTGTATATTAGTACAGAAAACATTTTAAACTGTGGGTCCTTCTAAGCATAAGAAAATGGAGGATTTTTATCTTCTGATCATTGCACTGTATCTTCAACATTTTTTCGGAAGATGCCAAACTATTCACGAACAAATGTAGAGTCATCTCAGTTTAACAAGCTGGAAAATATGTGTTGAAAGACAGACTTGTATTCATACAACAGGGCTAGAAATGTTAACTTTCCTGGAATCAACAAGTTTGCAATTTATGGCAAGATTCTTTCTTATTTTTAAAAAGAACTTCCTCTTCTGTATTAGCTTGTTGAGTATGTCATTGGAAAATTTGTCTACTTTTTTCATTTCAAGAGAAGCAGCCTAGCATGAGGAGTCAAATTCTATGAATCGGGCAGATCAACATTTGAATTCTACCTCCAGGACATACTAACTGTGTAATGAGGGATGTGTTAATGAACTTTTCCGAGCTGTTTTTCTCACCCTCAAAATTAAAATAATAAATAAACTTTTCAGAGTTGATATTAACATTAAGTAAAAATAATATATGTGGAGTGATCACTCAGCACAAAACCTGGTACATAGTAGGGGCTATTTAATGACATTTGATGGGGAAGAAGATGATGATGAAGATAATGATCATGAAGAAAGTGGTAATGGTAGATACAATGGTAATAAAGATGATGATTGTGGTGGTAGTGGTGATAAGGATGTTGATGGTAGTGATAATCATGAGGAAGACGATGGTGGTGGTAGTGGGGTTAACTGGATGTTAAGAGTACTTTGAAAAAGGCTGAGAGAGGTTATTAAATAACTTGAGAAAAGGCAGAATTATATACTATTACCTGACCTACAGTTCCCTAGTTTCTACTTGGGCATTTTTAGTCATTAGGAGTTACTTTCTTAATAAAATTCTATGACAGACAAAAACAAAACAAAACAAAACCCACAAAAGCCTAGTTCACTCATACAATTGTGTTTTCAGGCCTGGACTTGTCTTTGAAAAAGCTAAGAAGTGTTACTTTGAGTCATTTGATCCTGTTGGCATCCCTTCTAAAGCTTGCTCACTGCTTAGCATCGATGACATGGGATGTCTTGGAGTTCTCCTGTCTCTTTGAACATTTCTCCATCATCTCTTTGCCAACTTCTCTTTCTTGAATCATTTAGATACATGAGTGTGGAATTCAGAGAAGGCGGTACAGGAAAAAAAGGGAGGCCAATGGGAAGGTTGGGACCAAATCTGAGTGTAGTGTCACTGAAGCAAAGGAGGGCGACAGCTTCAGGTACAGGAAGAAGGTCAGTATTTTTGAACATCAGAAAAATGGTGAGGATGAGGAAGGTTGGGCAAGACCATTACCTTTGGCAATGAAAATTCAGTTTTGGCATCTGACACAAAAATCACTGAGATGGTAAAAAAAGAAGAATGAGGTGAGGCAGTGGAGGCAACAGACATTGAAGAGAGACGAGAGGTTGCACGCTGGAAAGAGGTTTTAGATAGGAGAGAATAAGGCCTATTTATAGATAAAGAAGAAGGAGCCAGGGGAAGCTGAGTATGAAGGTATAAAAGTAAGCAGATACTTAGTCCTGAAAGAAATGGGAGAAGGAGAAGAAGTTCTTTGGCCCATAAAACCACCTGCCAGGTCCTTAGTGAACAAACAGGTGAGGAAAAGTGTAATCTGTGAGGCTTATTTTGAATGACCTTGACCTTTTGTTAAAAGAAGGTGAGATCTCTGATGGGAGAGAGAAAGAGATGTTTGGAGGCCTATAGACTTTGGGAGAGAGTCTAATAAGAACCACTGTCTGAAATGGGAGAGGAAGTCAAGCAGCTGATTAGAATGGTTGCCAAGGACACCTGTGAAGGAGAGAAGGGGTGTGTTTCTGGATCTTCCCACTTTGTCTTGCCCAGATTTTAATCTCTGGGATCTTCAATGCACCATAAGCACCTTGTAATCCCACAGATGGCCCTTTATTGCTCCCTCTTCACCCACGAGCCCCTCCCTTTCCTTCCCCTCTCCCCGGTACCCAGTCCAGATTTAAGATGGTCATTACATAAAAATGAACCAATAGACCAATCTGCACCAAGGTGAGGAAAATTGCAAAGGTGTAATGTCTCATCACACCCAGGCATTAGTGTGACCAGTAGTTGAGTGGAAGGAGCACAGAATCAGAAGTCAAGGGCATAGAGTGGTCCCCCAGGTCAAGTATTGTGCCCTTCTGTAGCACATGATGTTTTTCTTGCTTGCCTGCTATCATTACACAATATAAAATAGGTGCTCATAGAATTTATTTGAATGGATTAATGGAGGGAGACAATTAAAGATCTTCAAACATCCCAGTGTTCTATGCAATTGTGAGGGACTCTTATTCTGAAGTGCATTTTAGCAAGTCAATATCATTCCAAGGAATGACTCTCCATAGCAGAATGTCAGCTACCACCAGTGGGCAGGTGAAAGGAGATACTTTTCGCAGAGCTGCATGAGGGCTTTCCAGGATCGCTTAGATTTAACCACCTAGATGTCTACATCTATTGGTTTGGCTTACAATCAGCTCCTATTTCTTCAGTAATCTGATCCAAGGTGTTTTAATCATTTCTTATTCTTGATGTTAAATAATATATAGTAATTCGTCATTGTAGACTAGAAGCTATGGTCCAGGCAAGGCAAGGAGAGATGAAAATAGATTCTAAATAAAGAAATTGAGCTTACTTCTCATCTACACTTTCTATACTCTCTACCCCTCCCTCCTAAAAAAGATCTTTCTCTACCTTTCCCTGTGACTCCACCAGCATGGAGAAATCCATTGTCAGTCAAATCCCAACAGAATAAAAGAAAAATATGCCTTCAGAAGGAGAGGGCAGAGGGGAGAGATGGAAGCATCAATAAAGGCTAAAGGAATTGGCCTAGAGTGTGTGGAATCCTAGAGGGTGTTTATTTTCAAAACAAAAGCTTACAGATCAGGTACTTTTCAACGGATGAGAAAAATGAAATGAGCAAAGCTTGTGCCTGGACTTGGGGACATGCCCACAGTGGCCCAAACTACTGAGTCAGCAAGAGTGGCTTTTGTTCTTCCTCTGGCGGCACCTTCTAAGTAAGCAGGACTCACCAGGGAGCCAGGCATAAGCTCCAGGGAGGTTGTGTCTGGCACGGCTGCCCTTCCAATTTTGCTGGGTCACTTAGGAACCCATCTTCCTGCCCTGCCCACATATTAGAGCAGCCCAAAGAAGCCTCACCAGGCATTCGGTGGCAGTCAGCCTGGCATGACTGAAGAGACATCGCTCACAAAGCCCACTTTTTAGCTGGCGTGTTTTGGGGCACTGCTCTTTTCCACAAACATTTCTTACAAAAAGCCTTTTGAGACAGGAAAGTCATTTTTTTTTTCTTTAGAATCCATGTGTCGGAGCATTAGACAAGACATAACTAGATTTAAAATCCTCCTCAGCCACTTATATGCTGTGTGGTCTTAAGCAACTTGGTTACCTTTTCTGAGCCTCAGTTTCCTTGTTGGTAAAATGGAATAAATTGAACCTGTGTCATTGGGCGTGGTAAGGATAAGGATGATGAAGATGAGGTGCGTTTGACAGATGGTCTGGCAAAGAGGTCAGTGTTGGCAGTGAACCTGGCTGCAGAGACCCAGGACCCAATCAAGACGTGTGCTTATTTACCCTTGTTGTAGATGTTTGGTTTGGGCCTTAGTCAGCTGCTTCTTCAGTCAGAACAACACACATGCTTATGTTTTGAGTGATCCTTCTCTCTGTAAATAGCTCCTAGCCTGTATGAGTGACAGCATCCTCCCAGCCCTGCCTGTGCCCTGGGTCTCAGTGTCTGCATCTGGAAAACAAAGGTTATGAACTCTATTTTGATTCATTTGAACCACCTTTGGGGTTTCATTCCAGCCCTGATGCCTGAGGACTCTCCACCAGACTGTCTACATTTCAGGCCTCCTTTCCTGATCATAGTGCTAGGTCCCACAAAGGTGGAAATGAGAGGTCATGTGTGGTATAATGCAATCCTAAGTAACAAAAAGAGACAAAACACAAAAGTGAAATGAAAATATTGCTCTATGAAGAGCATGTGCTTTCAAAAATCTGTTTAAAAAATACTAAAGACGCAAGTGAAAATCAATCACGGTTCTACCCCTTAAAGTTGTACAGTGGTATGAAGGAGAAAGCCAGTTTTCTGCACCTCCCAGCTTTTGGCAGTTGGGTCACACCAACAGTTTTGTGTAAGTCCTTCTCACTTTTCCCCCTAAGTTTAAAACACATATCCCTATTTACGTGGGTACATGCATATGTATGTGATTTTTACAGGATGGTGGACTGCATTTTGCATTTTTGGGTTGTTGCAGTTCACTTGATACTATATCAGGTTCATCCTTTCAGGTCAGTGTATATAGATCTCCGTCCTATGTCTAATGCAGCATACTGTTCCATATTATGGGGAAGCCATGTTTATCCAGTCGTACACTTCTGATGGGCAGTAAGTTGTTTCCATTCTTTCTGTTGGTACCAAGGAGGCTGCAGCAAACAATGTTTATGTTTTACTATATATTATAGTGGTTTTATTTCTGTGGAATCAACTCCTAAAAGTATGACTTCTGCATCAAAGGATATACTCTCTTTACATTGTAATGAAGAGCTCCAAATTGGTATCCACAATGTTCGAAAGCACCTTATATAACCAGCAGTAAGAGGGCAGACCACCCATTACCCCATAACATTATCAACTTTGGATATTACCACTCTTAATTTTTTCCCAGTCTGATGAATGGAAAAAATCGTGTCACTCTGTGTTCATTTTATTTCTCTTAAGTTTAACTTATTTTCACTTGTTTGTTGGTGACCTTTGTCCTAAAAATTGCCCATTTGTGCCCTTTTGAGTGAAATTGTCTTTTAAAAAATATATTGTCTTGTTTTACAATTAGCAAAAAAATGAATAAAGTGATCTTTAATAGGTACTTTGAGAATGCAAGATCTCCCAAGGCTGTTGGGCGGACAAGGGTTTGGGAGCATGGAGTTGGGTGAATGACAGGTAGTAATAACTCCTTCAGTGTGCCATGCAGTTCATGGGCATTTTCTTTCACGTGTATTATTGTCCCCATGTGCTCCTTAGTGCAGTCCTGGGAGGTAGGCTGCGCTCTGGATGACCTCCTCGCTGTCAGACCTTCAACTTGCCCCTGACTAATTAGGCTTGCCTCTTGGGCCTGACCTGAGAATTCTGAATCCTCTGCTTGCCTGTCTCCTGCTGGGACTGTTGCCTGACAACCTTTCATTTTCCTCTCTACACCATCCTCCCAAATCCCACATGAGCCCTGCACACTTCTTGGAGTCTGGGAGTCCTTTACAACCTCCTTCAGGAATTCGGTGCCATCTGAAATACTCCTCATGAAGCCCTTGGGTGATAGTAGTTTTTATTCTTACAAATAAAAGTTAGTTACTCTTTATTGAGCACTTACCATATGTAAGGCCAATGCTTATGACTGTGTAAGTTGTCCATTGCACAACTACAGGGGACACCATTCACTGCTTAGTCATTGTAGATTTGCAGAATTATTTCTGCCAGATGGCAATGAAGTGTCTTGAAGAAGGGCTTTTTAGAAAAAAATGTATGCGGAATAGTGGCCAGCAGGGTTAATGATGTATTTATAGCTATGTGCTCTAAATACAATAGTTTTTAGATCATTCTAATAGTCTGCTGAGGTTGGTGGTATTACTTCCCTCTCTAAAGCTGAGGAAACAGCCTCAGAGAGTTTAAGTTTCTTGCCCAAGATGTACAGCTAATTAGTTAGTTCTAACTCAGGTCCATCTGGCCCCAAAGTCTGTGCTCAACACTTGGCCTGCCCTTTCTCTGCACTGGGATCCTGTTACCCCCAAATAGTCCTCTGCAATACCTCAAGCCATGGTTATGATACAAGCACTGGGTTCAGACCACCACTATCTTCCTACAACACTGTAGAAGGGTGGTGTGGTCGGTGAGCAGTACTGCTGAAGCCGGGATGAACTTGAAGCTATCCAAGGGACCCTCATGAGCCAACAGTGCCTTTCTGTGACTAACACTGAAGCATTACAGCCCAGCTCCTGCCCTACAGCAATGTCATCAGCAGGTCAGCACCTCTGGATCTCACATGGAAAGGAGGAACCCCACTTTTCTGATGCACACTGTTTCTGAGGCAGGGTTTCGTGGTCTCCATCCCAGGACCCATTTTCTCTGACCACACTAAGAGTGTGTAACTGTAACTCAGAGATGCTAAGAATGAGAGCCAGCATTTCCCATCTTCTGATGATGGTGTTGATGGATGGGTTTCTGGAATTGATTCATCAGGCCGAGAGGGATTTCTCTCTTGCTCTCTGCTTTCACTTCTGAAGTTCACGTGTCTTTTTAACTACCGTTGGCTTACTGGGGCCTAAGTTGAAAGTTGTCTTTAGGATCCATTTGTTCTAATTCAAGTGCCAAGGCTTTATGTTGTTGTTCCCTCTTTTGGAAAAATGCTCCAAATATTTATGTGACAGATGTGTTGCATAGCACCCTGATGGATGGTGGGGAGGCTCTGTCTGCAGGCCTGTCCTGGAAGGAGGGGCTGGGGCTTGGGAACACCTTTGCAGCTGGGCTTTGGATGTAAGGGATGGCTACTCTTCATGCCATTCAGCTTAGAGCTTTCTGCTGGCAACTTGGGGAAAACCATCAAGGAAACAACCCTGAGGTCTGCACCAGTCTCCAGCTGGGAGGAAGGAGTTAGGAGCTTTAGGTTCAGCCTAGGAACACATACTGCTTTTGTAGTCGCTTCAGTAATTTTATTATCTATGTGGCTTCAAATCATGCGCCTGGTCAATGAAAAAAGATGTTTTCTTTTTCAGTTTTGAAGGCAATATTAGTTACTTTTTAAGAATTCTGAAGCCAGACACAGCTGGTTGCTGTTACCAGCTATCATTCTATGTCATGTTGACTCTGTGTAAGTGGCCTCCCTGCTACAATTCTTGTCTGTGAAATGGGATTGATAAGACCTGTTTTATAAGGTCATTGCTAGATTGCATGGGATAGTTAACAGGATAACATGTGTGAAGAACTTAGCCCATGGCCTGACACATACAACCACTGACAATATTATCACCAGCTCAGTGGACAAGGTACTGTACACCACCCACCGAGGAAGTGGACAGTCCTGACTCTGCTGCTGTGCACTTTCCTGCCACTCTGGATTACAACTGGGCAAACTCTACTCAAGTTGAACTTGGACATTCACTGTGACAGCAATTCCACTTTTAGGTAGGTATGCTGGGGAATTGCTTGAATCTGTGTACGAGAGAACATGTGCAATTAGTGTCACTGAAGCTTTGGCAAACATATGGATATAATCCAAATATTCATCAATAGAAGTGTGTGTATCTGTGAAGTAGGATACACCACAGCATTAACATGCACTGGAACCAAGTGCATTAACATGGGTAAATTGCAAAAACATAATGTTGATTGAATGAAGCAAGTTTAATAGTGATAAACAGAGTGTGATAACATTTATTCAAATTTTCAAAACTTATAGATTTATACTACATTTATTAATAAATGAATACACAGAGAACAACAGTATTAAATGTATAACAAACATGCATAGAAATAATACTCAACTTTAGTGTTTACTTTGGGATTAGGGGAGGGAGGAGAAGGAAATCAAGGATGTGGGGGTAGGGGGCTTAAATTATATCTGTATTTTTTGTCCCTAGTGAAAATATTTAAAGAGAATATGGAAAAATGTTAAGATTTATTTATTCCACTGGATGATGGGGATATAAATGTTTTAGATACTATTTTCAGTTCTATTTTGCATGTTTAAAATATTCCACAGTAAAAAATGTAATAAAATTAAGTTGTCTTATGGAAGAGAAGAAATGATAAAGGGGTAAAAATACTTGCAAGGAGTTTGGCTTTCTTTTTTCTACAGTGAAAGGAGGGGTTCAGGAAGGAACTTCATGTTATGTCACAAACATTTGAAGCATTAGGAGATTTAAAAAATAGTTTAAAAACCGTGACTGTGTTTCTATGTTTGTGAAGGCAGAATGGGGAATATATTGGTAGGTTACTTGTAGTAATAGTTGCATGTCAAATGCAGTAATATAAAGTTACACTTTAACTATAAAATATTTCCCCAGAGTAACATGGGATCTGTAAAGAGCATTTCACTGAGCATCGTGGTCAGAATCCTCCTTGGTGCTGGCCTGGAATGGTTTAGAATTAGCACTGAGAATGCAGGGAAAGATGCACAGTCCAGGAGCCACTTCACATGTCTTCCCAGGACTTCTTTGGGTCATTTACACGTCAGGGCCCTCCACTTGCAGCTGAAGAGAGCTGGTGGGCATCTGCTTTCCCCTCCTACAATCATACTAGTCTCCCCTTTGGGAATATGACCCCATCCAGCCAATCTTCTCCCTTTTGGGAAATATCAACCCCCCACTTGGTTTCCTCTTGGTCCTTCCTCTGCCCTCCAAAATCACTGTTCCCTCTCCGGCTCAGGGTCACCTTGGGTACACTATACCCTGGATGTTAGGCCAGCAGTGTGGGGGTCTCTGTGTGACCCAGGATATAGCCTGGGGACTCCCTGATTCCCCTCTAGGAGGCCTTGCTCTCAAACACTTCTCTTTCCAAAGCTTCCTCGAGCCTTCACTCCCATAAATATAGGCTGAGGGGAAAGGATTTTCTTGTCTTGTTTTCAGTCTGGTTTTTGATTTTTGTTCTGCGGTTCTGTTCTGCTTTGCTTTGTTTATTAGCATCAAAGCTGAAACCAGCTGTGTTTATTTGTGGATCTTTCATTTCCATGAAACCTGGGGATTTTTCTAGGTCACTCTGTGTTCTTAATAATCAAGAAGGTAGTTCACATGACCACAAAGGAAGGACTGGGGTCAGAAAAACCCAAACCCACAGAGGCCCCTCAGTAGCCCTGCCCTTGGCTTGGATGACTGGGAGAAACTGTTAAGCATACTGATACAGCTTGGGGTTTTGTTATCTTCCAGGGTGAAGCCTTCCTGAAAAGCTCTCTAACAAGGGAATTTGGCGTAGCAATATTGCTTATTATTTTTCAGCAATACCCTATAATGAAGATCTCATCATGAAAGTCTAGAACCCCAGGAGTTGCAGAGAGGGGAGGAGGCTGTGTTAGGAATTCTCTTTTTAAAAAAAAATTTTTAAAATATATATATTTTTTATTTTTAGAGAGAGGGGAAGGGAAGGAGAAAAAGTGAGAAAGAAACATCAATGTGTGGTTGCCTCTCATGTGTCCCCTGCTAGAGACCTGGCCTGCAACCCAGGCATGTGCCCTGACTGGGAACTGAACTGTCAACACTTTGCTTCACAGGCCTGTGCTCAATCCACTGAGCCACACCAGCCAAGGCAGGAATTCTCTTCATATTTTAATAACTGGACCCTTAGTTGGATTATTAAAGGCGTGGCAGCCACCTAAGGTCACAATTGTTGAATTGCTTGTTGGCGGAGTACTTGGCTGAATGGAGCCCCAGGAGCCTAGCCATTGAATGGGCCACCTGATGCTCTAGGGCAGTTCCTGGGGCAAAACCTCTGAGCTCTGACATAGGAGAAATGGGAAACTGGATGGAGGCTCCTTTTAGAAAATCAGTCCTAAGGCTGTTACTCCATCCTGCTAGGTGCTGCCCAGCACAAACAGCTCAGGAGACCATGCTGAGTGCCATTTATCTTAAAACAAGTCACAGAATGTGGACTGAATAGGTGGCACCAGTTGAGTTTTATGGTAAACAGGGGAACTCAAATAACCAAATCTCAGACCACAGCAGCAACAGGCAACTTGAAAGAGCCCAGTTTCTGCCTATGCTCCTCCCCACCAAATGGACCGACATATATCAGGCTCCAGAAACAGCAAAAAAGACCGTATTTGGATTTGTAACTCCCCAAGCATTTGCAGGCAAGTCTGGTTCTCATAGCCCATTGACTTGGTGATAAAATCAGAGGTCTGCTCAGCTTGAAACAAGCCATTTGTTTGGACACCTCCCTCTTCGGATGTGAATGCCCTAGTGCTGCGTGGGAGATTCCAATTTGCTGGTGGAGTTGCCCTGTCAGTCTTCACAGTTCAGTGAGAAATTGCTGCTCTCTGTCTTATGTTGTCCTTCCCGAACACATCCTTGTAGCCTCACCCCACTTTGGAGGGCTCTTGAAAAAGGCAGCCATAGCCATCTGTGAGATGCAGGCTAGGGCTGCCTCTAGGCAGTCAAGAACAAGGTTGTAAATAGCCCATTTAAGTGACCTACAGGTGAGACAGTGGAGAGTCTCTGGCCTCTACAAAATCTACTCTGTGTCTTAGGGTCTCTGCATTAACCAAGGTGGGTTGGAAGGTAGGAGAGGTGTGGTTTTAAAACCTCTTCTAAATGAGGGGAATTGCCTTTCCTCCAAGACGGGTAGAGCCAGGAACTGAGCCCAGAACACCTGGCATAAATAGCTAATAATAATAGTAACTGTTTTTAGTGCACATTGACATAAAGCAGGAATGGCTCTGAGGGCTTCATGCCTATTAACTCACTGAGTTCTCATCAAAGCCCCAGGAAGTGGGTGCTGTTATTGATCCCATTTTGCAGATAGCAAAGCTGAGTCTGCACAATGTTAAACACCTTGCCCCAGCACACAACTAAGAAGCTGCAGGCCCAGGCTTCAAACCCAGGTCATTTGGCTCCAGCATGAGCTCTTAACCAGTAGGCTATGCTGTGGGGACTCTGAGGCTACCATTATTGCCAATAATAATAATAATAATAATAATAATAATAATAATAATAATGGCTGTCTACTGATGGCTTTCCCTGGGTCAGGCACTATTAAAGAAACACTTTCTCTGCATTATCTCCTTTAATCCTTACAGTTACTCACCGAGATGGATAGAGTGCTTATTACTTTTTTACACACAAAACTAAGGCTTGGGGAAGCTGAGTGACTTACTCAGAATTCTTTAACTAATATGTGGAAGAGCCAAGTTCTAGCCCAGGGAGTCTTGGGAGCTTGGACTCCTAACCTCTGTGTCTGTATTGGCATAGGAGGCCAGAGAGTATGGCTATAGTGGACTTGCTGATGAGGACTCCTACTAGGCCCTCTGCTGCCCTTTGAAGGCCAAAGGGGAGAAGCAGCTCAACAAGTCCTTGCATATGTAAAAGAGCTGGGGTTTTCCCATCATACACCTAGCTGGTTTTGTCACCTGTGCTGAGCAGGTTCCCCAGCTTCCACCAGCCCATATTGTCTGATACCAGTCTAGCACTGAACATAGTAGCTGACACAACTGCACTCTCTAAATTGTTAGGAAGCTGATATCACCCAGTGCATCCTTGCCTTCTTTCAAGAATGAATGAATGAATGAATGAATGAATGAACACATGCTTCTACATTGGAAACTAGCCAATAGCTAACAGATACCTAATTTCACATATGATTTCTCTAAATTCATATTCACTAATACAAAGAAACTAAAGGTCAGCTTTTTGTGGGTAAAAATATGACATTTTGCTTTGACTCTAAAGACTCTGGGTAATTCCTAGTAAAGGAATATCTGTCTTATTATGTTCTGGTCTGTATAGCATAACAACAATCATGAGGACAATACAATAACTAGTTAGTACTTACTATGTTCTGTCCCTGGGCTGAGAAGTTAATAGTTTTGCAATAGCCTTTATTAGTCCTATTTGTCAGAACATAAGAAAACTGAAAACTGAAGTCCACAAAGATTAAAGCACCTGTGAAAGGCCTCTCTTCTGACAAGTGTTAGTTATCATTCAAACTCAGCTTTGCCTCTGAAGCCTAATACTCTTAACCACCCTGCAGTACATTGAGTTGATTAAGTGCAGAAAAACGGAGGCTCAGAGATGCTAGATGGCTTGCCAAGAGCCCTCAGCTGACTTGTAATAAAGTTTACATTTGAACTCAGGCTACCTATGTTATCCTGTCTGTCTTAGCAAACACTCTCAAGGTCAGGCTCAGCTTGGAGCCCTGCAGAAAAAGGACTGTCATGTGGAGCTGTGAAGACTGATATGGTACAAAGACAGCCATTAGTGTGGGTTTGCTCAAGAACTCACTTGAAATGGGAATCAATCAACTGAGCAACATTCAGTCATTGAGGTACACCAATAATTTTTTGAAAGGAATATTCCACCTCAAAAGATTGATCCAACTTCTGGATGTAATGGCCCAGGTCCATGGGAACAGGAGGTTACAAGTCATAGTAAACCACTTCCTGGAGCCTGGCCACTGGTTGAGGAGAGCAGGTTGGTGTCCAGAAGAACTTACTTGTCTGAGAAGATTAACTGATCAGCACACCCATCTATCTAGAAGTACCTACTGGGTACCTACTAGGTCTGGGATGCTCACCAAGGAAGAGAGCCTCACTTCCTGCCCTCACAGAGCTTACTTTATAGCAGGGAAAGCTATGAAACCAGGCACACAATGAACTATGATGAGTTATCATAGAGGACATGTAGGATGCTGCAGGGAATGCTCTTGCCACCAGGAAAGATGTGTGCCACCAGGAAAGAGAGAATGACATCTCTCCTACGGGAGATGTCATTGTAACTGAGACCTGAATGATATGAAAAGCTGGGAGGAGTGTTCCAAACAGATGGAATAGCACAGCAGAAGCCAGGAGGTGAATGAGAACCTATGTACAATTGGAGGACTGGCCAATACTCAGGACAGTTGGATTTTGAAGTGGGGAGGGGACGGTATACATGTGTTTTTCAACATTTTTGTGCATTGGGTTAAAAATTATCCATTTCCTGACTCTGAATGAAGACTCCTATAATACGAGGATATTGGTTATGCTCTCCCTGATTGCAGAATTCTCCCAGGGATCATGTGCTGCCCCACCATCCTGGAAGAGAAGTGAGAGCACAGGTTGCTCTATGCTAAATCAATGGTTCTTCATTTTGGAGGTCATAAAAATTTCTGAGACATTCTGGATGCTTTTCCCAGGAAAAAGCAGTCAGCACATATGAGATGTTGCATATAATTTTAGGAGGTTCACAGGCACCTTCTGAAACCTTTCAATGAAGTGAGGATGCAAGGACCACTGGTCAGGAACCCTGTTGTTTTCATTCTCACCTTGATGCCCACTGGGAAACAGTGCTGGCCACAAGCATCCCATTCCCTCTGCAAACCCTGCCACTCTTCCCTGTATGCACAGGCTTCTCCTTACACATTAAATCTCCACCTCTGGCTCACTCCTCTATGTTAATCAGCTATCAGTGTCTTAAAGAAGTTACATAGTCTATAAAATCACCTTGATGGGTGACCCCCCCTAGACATCTCCTCTTCCCTCCCTGTGGCACAACTAAATGGTATTATTGCGTGTCAATTTATACATTTATGCCATTTTTCCCATTTACATTTCTCTTCATAGGAAGTGGCAGTGGGAAAACCAATGCTTAAGTATTTAGAAAGGGAAAGAGTGACAACATCTCTGTTTCCCCTGAAACCTGCTCATCCTAAAGGTGACTCCTTCAAGGGCTTGTGGGAATCACCCAGCATGGCCTCCTATTAAGAAACACATCCTTAAAATTGGTGTCAGACAGGTCCCCTTCCCCCACCCCCATCAGTCTCCTCCACCACTGGCCTTACACAAACAAGGCAGAGGTTTCACAAACAAGCCGGCACTTACTGCCAAGGGACCTTTGCACTGCCTGTTCTCTCTGCCTGTAATTCTCTTCCCCCATGTCACCACTCACCTCAGTCAAGTCACAGACTCGGTGAGGCCTCGTCTGACTGCCCTATTTAAAAATAAATTCTACCCCCTTCCCTGGTTTATGACACTTATCATCTAACATACTATTGTATTTAACTATTGATTTTTATTTAGAAGCCCCCAGCAGGCTATCCTAGAACAATACATAGGATACCTCATGTCAGGGGTATTTCATCTATATTTAATGAATTAATGGACCAATAATGTTTGTGGATGGGTGTGAGGAAGACAAGCACCGCAGGGACAGAATATGTATGTAGTCAAACTAGAGGCTTACTTTCTACCACTCAAGCATGGCTCAGGCTCAGAGAAATGAGAACATCACACTTGGCACGTTCTTGGATTCCGTTCCAAGGAACACCCTTAGAAAAGTGATTAGCACCTTTGATTTGGAAAGTGAGTCCCATTCTGTGGGAACAGATAACAATCTGAGGAACCCTTGATCCAGGCAGTGATTTCCAAAGGAAACGAATTTGGCTTCTTTTGTTCTCCTTCCTGTCTTTTCTTCTAGATTTTTATGACATTGAAAAGCCATTCCTACTTTTGGGGGCTGAACTAGGTTTCTTGCCCTTGGGTTTTCAGCTCAGTGATGCCTTCATTCTTTGGCCTGTAGCAGCACTGGACTCTCAAAAGTGGAATCCCCTGTATAAGTCAAGCATCCCTTAGAGAAAAGATGCTCCTGGGGTTGCTATGAAGTGCCATTTATATTCACTTTTGCCTCATCTGATGTATAATCCTCTCAAACTATTATATCACATTTTGATTCTCTTCCTGTGTCCCGGAGGCTGTGGGCTCTATCGTTCAAAACCCTTAGCACTGCTGTGGAGATATTAAATTAAGCATTGCAGCTTAGTGTGGAATGTGTAGATACTTGAAGTAGGATTTAAAAGACATTCTGATTTCCTAGAAATGTAACAGTATACTGTCTTGGAAGAGAGAGCAATTCAGGAAGGAGCCTCCTTTTCCAGCACAAGCCTGCTGAGTCTGCTGCTCTTCAACGCAAAGGAGGTTAAATCATAAGCCGAATGCAGCGCATGTGAGAGGCCGAGGATGTGTTCTGTTTGGGAGACCTGTAAACGGACTTGTTTTGCTGGGTGAAGGAATGAATCATCTCAGCCGTGCACACCAGCTGCAGCCTGTGGAAGTAAACCGAGGGCTTTCCCACAGCATGTGCTGTATATTTCATTGTTAGAGCTTTGCATTTTGACAGGTAGTTCTTATCCTTCTGGAGAGAGGTCTGAAGCCAGCAGCTGTACAGAGACCTGGCAGGGCTTGCTGTCTAAATTGAGAGCAAGCATGTGCAGCAAAACCTCATTATAACGTGACCTGTTATTACGTGGATTTTGATATCCCATGGGGCAAATACGTCTCCCGGCATAGAACAACTCCACACAGCAGTTGCCTGTTGTAACTTGTCTAACCCGGAACACAACCTTTTTTCCAAATCCAGTGTTGTAAAGGGGCTTGGGCCATTTTTTAAAGAATGGACAAACACACCAAACACAGACATGAGTTTTGTGTACCATGTAAGGCAATGGTTATAACTGTGTGTGGTGCATGGCAAGTGCTCATTGAGGTCTTTCCTCTTGTGGAACTTACACTGTAGAAGGAGAATGTGGTAGATGAACTGTAAAAATGACCCAAATTCTTCAGGATCCATATATCTACATCCTCTGTAATGTGGTTTTCCAACTTCTATAAGGAGGTGGAATTCTGTTTCACCTCCTCTTGATCTGGGCTAGTCTTGAGAGCTCCTCTGGCCACCAAAATGCAGCAGAAATGACAGTATGCCAGTTTTGAGCTTAACCCTTGTGAACTCCTGTGCATCCTTTCTTTCTCTCTCTCTCTCCTAGCCACATAAAAACAAGTCTTCACTAGCCTTCTGGTAGGTAAGAGGCCCTGTACATGTGCAGCAGAGCTGAGCTGTCCCAGCCAAGACATCCTGGACCAGGCTGCAGCCAGCCAACCCCCAAACATGTGAGAGTGCCCAGCCAAGATGAGTAGAGCCACCTGACTAGCTCTTATAGACACTTGAGGAGCTCACTCAAGACTAGGTGAATCATCCCATTGATCTGCAGACTTATGAAAAATAATAAATCATTGCTATTTTAAGCCACTACTTTTAGAGTGGTTTGTTACTCAGCAATAGCTAACTAATACAGGGAGACTGGCAATATGTCAGCAAACAAATACTTCAGGGAGAGTAAGTAGTTCCAATAGGAACAACTGCCTTGAGGGGAATAAAACATGATAGAGAGGGGCTTGCATAGGCCAGTGCATATAAGATGTTGAGTGAAGGCTTTTCTGAGGAGGAGACAGGAAAGCCAAGATCTGAGCAGTTAGAGGATGTTGACCGTGGGAGCAGTTGAGGCCAGGGTTCTCCTGCAGCAGAGAAAAGCATGTGTGAAGGTCCCAGGACCCGGTTTCTAGACTAATGAACTAGGAAGGAAATGGTACGAGAAAAGATCTGGGAGAGGGGCAGGAGCGGATCTGCAGTCTGTAGGCTCCAGTAAGGAGTTCAGATTTCAGAACACATGCTGGGGGAAGCTTTGGAGGACTTTGATACAGGGGAGCAACACAGTTTTGTTTTGTTGTTTTTTGTCTTTTTGTTTTTGCTTTTTCACTCTCTGGCTGTTGCGTGGTGTCAAGAGAGGCCCAGGAAACTGGTTGGTAACCATTGCAGAAGTCAGATGAGAGATGCTGGTGACTCAGATGAGGATGGCCCTAAGTGGGCAGGCCCCCTGCAGACCTGCTACTTCCTTGCTTAAAGTCTTCTGTTTACCCAACTGTGCTCCCACAGGTGCTGGCAAGCTCCCTGAGGGAGGATCGCAGCTCCTTTGTCTCCCCATCTCCCTTGCCTCACACACAGCAAAGCCTTAGTAAATGCCTGCCATGCTGTGATGTCCTATCCAATCTCTCCCCTTTGCTTTCACCCCAGTGGCTTAGGAAGCAGTGTTCTGCCTCTTTCACAAGACTGTGGAGACCCCATGAAGCTCCAGATTATGGCCTTTGTTATCACAAAGCATCTCTTAATGGCCTGTGGCCACCACCCAGTGGGTTCCTCTCCAAGGCCTAGAATGCAGAGCATGCCTGGGTTCTGTCTGAGGTCCAGCCTGACTCATCAGGTGATGGTGAGGAAGTCTTTAGGGTTTTAGCGCCTCTTTCTCCTGCTATAAAACTTCACACTTCCCACCAACCCACCTCGAAGGTGCTAGATTGTGGCGATTCAGTGTTTATGGAGTACCCCGAGTGATGGAGACAGCCACTGGAAGCAGATGCTACAGCTGGGACCTTCCCCTGATGAGCTAACATTCCCTGGTGTGTTGGGGATCACAAATAAAGGATCTTTATGACAATCTAACCATATTATTTTTACCCTGTGTCTTGCTGCCCTTTTATTGGTAAAAATATTTGGAGCAGTCTTTCTCCTTTCAACTGGCATAAATTTTCTTTGACTCAGCTTGACTTTTTCTTCTCCTAGGGAGGGTGGGTGGAATTTAGAATTAAGAAGTAGCAATGCAGCGGGAATGCAGACTTGTCTTAAATTTCATAGCAGTTCATGAACTTCAGGAAATCTGAACACACAGCATGCAATTAAGAGCAGGAGGGGATTTTTTTAATCATTTGTGAAAGAGAAGGTGGCCTGGTACAGAGGGGCTGTGCAGGCCTCTAAGGCCTGGAAGGCGGCTCTGGGGAGCAAGCAGACAATAGCCTATTGGCCAGCCAGGAGCCTCAGCTTGCCTTTTGATGTTTTATCACCAACCTGTCTAGGACCCAAGTGTGGCAAATCCCTCCTCTGGAGAGAGACCAGAGCCATGGTCCTAGGACTCTGAACAGAGCTCAGGAAAGGCTAGGGGGTCCTGAGGATGTGACACCACCACCCCCACCCCTTCCTGCCAGGAGATTCTCCCCTGAGCCTCTCACGATGCTGTGTTACTAACATTTGTTGACACTTTGGAGCTGCAGTTCTCTAACATGGTTTCATGGGGCAGGGACTGAGGGCTAGGGACCAGGAAAAGACCAGCAGCCGAGGCTCTGAGGAGACAGACAGGGCTCTCAGCCAGTGGGAAGACCCACAAGGTGGTCAGCTTTCTTTGAAGCTGGTTCTCTACCTCCCCTCTTAGCTCAGAGTTGGTAGCCCAACTCCTGCTTCTGCCTGGACATTGGGAGAAGTCCCAGAGCAGTGACACCAGAGTAGCTAATGGCAAGTGCTTGGAGCCCAGCACACTGGAGGTCGGTGGTCAGGTGGGATCATTGCCCTTGGGTATGTCCCTTCATGCCCCTGAGCTTTAGTTTCCTCATCTGTAAAAGTATATATCTCTTCCTCAAAGGATTTTAAGTATACTAATTTTTGAGAGATAAACAATTATATTCCCTCAACTTCAAAATGTCCCTTCTATTTATTGCCAGCTCTTTGGTGATGAGGAAAAATGATGCATTAAGAACACTCATTTGGGGCATTAAATATGTTAATATGTATAAATAGCCAGTAGTTCCTGGTGCATGGAAGGGACTCCATAAAATGTCTTTATTTCGGAGTAGGACTCTGTAGAGGTGAAGGATATGAGCCTTTAGATTCCCACAGGCCAGGCTTGAATTCCACCTGTTATTAACTAGCCCTGTGGCCTTAAGCAGACCACTCAGCAGCCTTTCTGAGTCTCAGCTGGCTCCTCTATCAAATGAGCATAGTATAAGTACCTGTGTGAGCAGTTACAGTAAGGATTAAATACAAACAAGTATGGCTAATGCACAGCCCAGAGCCAAGCACAATTCCAGCGGAGCGTGGTTGCTCTCGCTGTTCTGATTTTTCTCTAAAACTATGCTGTTTCAACCAGAGGGCCTCGGGAGGGTGGAATTTAGTCTGGTAATGTTCCGATGGAACCCACGCTTCTTTTCCTTGCCTTGAACACTGCTCCTAGTGGGGCTGGAAGAGCTCTCGAGCACCAGCATGGTGGGAGAGGCCTCTGGGGACAGGAATTAGGTGGGGTTCTTGGTTAATGAGCACCAGAATATTAATTGACATCCGTTTGCTACTTAGTTTATGTACATCCTTTCCAAAGAATTCTTATAACAGCCCCTCTGGGTGGGTTTATTTCCATCATCCCCTTTTTGCAGATGTGATAACTGAGAAGTTACATGATTTCAAGAGGTCACATAGGCTAGTCAGAGTGAGGCAGTGGGGATCTGGACCCATCACAGGACCCCAATTAGTCCACTGTACTTTGTTGGCCAGGAGAACCCTCAGTTGCCCAGACTAAGAAAGGGACAGGGAAATAGACTCCCAGTGAGCCAGTAGTTCACAAGAGGGACCCAAAGTTGCTACTCCTTTCATGTGTGGTCTCTCTATGATGGACAAGTGGGTGCTTATGTGGCAGTGGAGACCAGCTAGAATCTTAAAACTGGCCCCAGGGAAACAGAGGTCCCATTGTGACCTGTGTCTGGTGGGCACTGGTGATTGTTAATCTGGACTCTGGCTCTCTGAGGAGAAGTTATGAAACTTTGAAGCTTGAAGGGACAGCCTTGGTGATCGACTCAAGTCTTCATAGTCATGGCGACAGAGCCACCACCATTTGGGCTCTCCTATGATGATTGCCCTGCAAACATTTGTGAATCCTTGAATGGCTCTCTCTTGTTCTCATTGCACACTTGCAGAATATAGAGCCAGTGGTGGCCCAGAGAGCCACAGTTATTCTCCCCAGGTCACACAACTGGTGAGTGACCTGAGGTCCCAGGAACCTTAGTCCCAGGAACCCCATCATGGAGCATCTTTCTCCTCTCAGATGTTATCTAGCAGCAGAGGGCTCATCACTCATGGAATGATCTAGTCTCTGCATCCTTTTATTTAGGTTCATGCATTGGCCAGATTACTTGGGAGATAAATGTCTGTTTTATTGCAGTGTTCCCTAAAGGGACTTTGGCAAAGGAAGATCCTATCAAAGATTTCATGAACGATTTGAGAGACAAACAGTAACTACCAAATGGTGTAGATGAAGAAGGAGGCATTCGGGAGCCAGGTGGGCCTAAGTTCAAATCCAGGCCCATTGGCCATAGAGTTATAAAGCCTGGGATAAGCTACTTCACCTCTATGGACAATGGTTTCCTCATTGGTCAAATGGGAATAATAGAACCTATTACTTAGGGATTAAAAACAGCACATACAAAGTTCTGTGACTTTGTAAAAACCTAACGCTAAGTAGCTGCTAAGAATAGTAATAGTAATTAATATTACTAATAAATACCACCCCTAGCAGGACAGTATTTAATCTTTGCACAGAAAGCAACGACAAACAAATGTATTCCCTCAATTCTGAAGTGCCCTTCCCATTTATTAACAGATGTTTGATGATAAAGAGAAACCCTACATCAAGAGCACTCATCAAAGGTAAACTATATTCTCATTTCAGAAAAGTTTAAAGATAGGAAATTAGTACATTTTAGGATTATGGAAATTTCTACCTCCTCCACACTCCAAAAGAGTTTAGAGACAGAATCCATTTTACCCAGGATGATGGCCTATGGCAGGCTTCATCGGTGCCTGAAGGGTGTACCTGCAGGGTGAGGATGAGGCAGGGACACATGGGCTCAGGAAGGGACAGGCAGCTGACGCTGGCAAGCAGAGGACCAAGGGACAGAAACAGACCTTGGCTGAGCAAATGGCGGAAGAAGTAAGAACACTCGTGAGGGACTGCATGGTGGGGGTGTCCCAAAGGGTCTTCCAGCTACCAAGCTTCCCTTTTACAGCATGCCCATCTACTAGCCATGACATGGGCTCTTGGCACTGCCTTCCAGCTCACTGCCAGGTGCCAGCTATGGACCCCACCATGCTGACTGCCATCACATCATCATTCTCAATATAGGAAGCATGCAGAGAACAGAGTCATACAAAGTCCAATCATAAAGATCATGTTAGTAGCTAATACTTATTAAGTGCTACTGTTGCCCAGCTCCATGCAAAATGCATCATCTCAGGCAATTCTCAGATAACACCATGGAACAATGACTATTGTTAGTATCCATTTTACAAATAAGAGAATTGAGGTACAGAGAAGGCTAAATCTTTCCTAGTAAGTCCTGGATGTAACATTCAGCCTGTCCAACATCAAAGTCCATGTTTTACCCCCCTCTATGTGCCATGTCCTATAATTCTGTAACATTCCAGAAATATTTTGAGACAGGGATATTGGTGAGGAAGGAGGTAAAGAATACTTGGGAAAAAGTTAGGGTCTGGTGGGGGTCACATCTTCTTGAGGTCTATTTTATTCTTTTTACGTGTCTCAGAGAAACTAAGCAACTTGCTCAAGGTCACATAGATTGTAAATGGGGCTTTAAACACCTTGTCATTTCCTCAGACAGGAAAATCTGCAGTGTGTGGACCTATCACTTGTTGAGTCAAAATAATAGCTCATGAAAAGCCCCTTAGTGGGAGAAAGTGGGGCAACCTGCTTGACAGCAGAGAGAGGGAAACTGAGGCCCTGAGAGGTCACCCACCTCAGGCTTTTGAACATTAAACAGAATCTGGCTGTTTGAAGGTGGTCTTATGTGGCACTGGAAAGGCTTTAAACCTAGGTAGCTCTACTTTAAACCTGGCCCCCCTCACCAGGTAACTTTGGGCAAGTGCCTTCACTCCAGTTCAACTCCATGTTCCCATCTGAAAATGGGGATAGTGTGACATTGCCGTTCAGGGTTATTGAGAGGTTTGGTTAGCATACATACCAAGTGCTCAGAATGGTGCCTGGCATATGCTAACTGCTGTATAAATATTACCTATTATTTTGTAGAAGATTCCAAATATCCTGCAGGGGTCAGAAATGGTCACTGGTGTTATTTAAGCATGGAATTGCTTCCGTCTCTTCTTTCTGATGCCACACAGTTGTTTATGGGAGGTGATTGGGGATAAGCACAAGGAAAGCTAATTGCCAGGCATTGTGTCCCCTCAACAATCCCATTCTCACTTCCTGATCCCCATGCTTCTGGCTATGATGAGTGTTTTTCAAACTGGAAGACTGGTGGCCACGATGCACGTAAGTGGGTGACAAAGCCTGCCTGACCCCCAGTCTATGTTCTGGGTTGCGCCTGAAGTGCTGCCAGGATGGGACCATAAAAGGCAAGGCTCCCAGACTGTTGTCTTTGTTCTCCTTGCTGGCTGGAGTGTTTCATAATGACAGGCAGCCAGAAAAAGCCCCTTCAATGTCCTAACAACATCTCCCTTCAGCAACACCATCAGGCTTGCCTTCTTGGGCCACAGGGACCCTGCAGATGGTGGGTAGAATACCACTCCCTGGGGTGGGAGGGACTGCTTGAATTTTGGTTAAGGTCAGTGGCCTAGCATTGACTTTATCTTGTGAGGAAACCATAGACAAGACTTTTTGTGGACTTTAAAGTTTAGAGAAAGGACTGAAAGAGTCATCTACTTACTCATTTAGTCAGTCTGCTGCAAGTATTAATTGAGCACCTACTATTTGTCAGGCACTGTGCTAGTGTTTTAAAATGCATGTTTTATTATTACTGAGGTCTGGTGAGGCCAACAGATCAGGAGACAACTGACAGAAACACACACACACACACACAACTTACAGTTTCCGAGAAGAGGAGGCATGCCATGTCATCCCAGGCCTCACAAGGAAGCCCCAGGGTCAGTCAGGAGTCAGGGGTGAACAAGAATTTTTATTGTAGTTTCTACAGGAAAAGAAAGAAAAGCAGGGTAAACAGGCTTAGGAGTGGCTAGTTTGCATAATTTTGGCAGGCTCTTGAGGGTAGAAGCTGTCCAGAGTTGTCTGGTATCTGGCCCTGGAGTGATTAGGCTGGGAGTGTAAGAGGCCTGCAAATGCCCCATAAAGGAGGTGGCTGGGGAGCATGGGCTTTGGTTGGTTGGTTGGTTTGCATATGAAAGGTACACAAGTCATTTACTATCTCTAAGAATTGGCTAACCCTGGGATGAGCCGTTTTCCTAGGGTCATAAGGCCCCAGTGTTAAAACATCAGAATAAAAGGACATGGTTAACACAGCTCAGCTCTGGGGGGTACATGGTGCACAAAACAGATCTGATTTCTTTCCTTGTGGAGTTTTCCATCCAACGAGGAAGAAGACATCAGATTACTGATCATTATAAAATGCACTGATGAATGAAATAGGGAAAGGACAGCTTTCTGTGGGATTTTTCATAAGTTATTATCACTAATGGCTTGAAAGAGCCTGCCGCACAGACAATGGGTATGGAGACAGGAGCATTACTTCTCTTTAGCAGTGCTGGTCAAAATTGACGAAACTGATTAAGAATGGCAATGTGTCAGAAGTGAGAGGAAAAGAATGACTTGTGCAAGGAGAAAGGCCGGAAGCGAAGAGAGGGCGGAGAAGAAAAGGGAAGCTCCAAGGTTTCCGAGTTTTCCTTGAACTTCCTTATCATATCCCAGCCTTGATGGCTTATCTGACCATAGACCATCTGTTCTTCTCTGAGTTTGTCAGTGGTGAGTTAGAGAATATCGTCAGAACGCTTTGAACTCCTGGGAGAGATGTCCTGCAGAATTAGCCACCTCTTCCAATTCATGCGTCATCTGGCTGCTGCAACTCCACCTGGCCCTCCATCCACCCTCACCTTCCAATCCCAGACCATTTGGAACCAGCCTGGAAATCATTATCTTGTCAAGTTACATTGTCACATCAGCAACTGGGAAACTATAACCCTAGAGATAAGACCCGGAATTTGCTTTTCCTTTGGCTGAGATTCACATTCTGACCATGCTGTTATTGTGTTCCTTCCCAATGCCCAGCACAGCAGTCTTCTTCCGCCCGGGGTGGACTTGGGACCTAAAGCACCAGGATAGGAACCATTTGGGAGCATAAGATTGAAAGGGGGTTGATTCAAGGCTACATTAATCTTTGGGAGGAAAGGAGAGTTAATAAATGCAAGAAATGAAGCCATCTTGGGAAAGCATCAAGGAGAAATGTATTGGCTGTGTTGTTTTCCTACCCAGAAACTTCGGGCACCACATAATGATAATCAAGCTCAATTAATTGCTGTGTCATTTTTAAAATAAGATGAATAGTGAAATGTTTGTAAAAATTTTTTTACTTAATTGAAATCAGTGTTTACACGACTTGCCAAAGTTTTTAAAATGTGTGTGACAGGCTGAAAATGTTAGCGTTAAGAAGAGTTTCAGGCACATCAGATGCAAAAACATTGAAAACCATTCGTCTAATTTAATTGTCAAGTTGTGCCAAAAACGCTAACGTGATATCTTTGAAGAGTAATTGGTACAAAGAATATCCTCAAAGAGAAATATTTCCACACGTCTGGCTCTTATCTCGCCCTCGTTAAAATACTTTTCCTCCCGATTGGCAGAGTGAGGCTTGCTCCTTCCCTGCCCCTTCCACACCGGGACCCAACTTGTTCCGCAGATTTTTCAGCCACTGAACTTTACCATGTTATTGGAATGAGTGCAGATTCCTTCTTCAGATTTGGCCCAATAATCACAGGGGGATGTTTAATCCTTTGTTGCGGCCAAATGTGGTCTTCTTGTGTGTTTGTTTAATCAGATAGGTTGGAAAATTGCTACCTGCTCACTGAAGTGAGATGAATTCTGGGGTTTCAGTGGCATTTCCTTGAAGCAGGTCCAGAGGCAACTTTTAGCCCCTCTCCCTCAATCACATTACCCAGAAGTTCCTGGAACGGTCCCAATGAGGGATGAATGAAAGGTGAGGAAAATGGAGAACCCATTCCATTTTTCATCACTCTGAAAAGAAGGGGATAAAAAGCAGAAGTGGTCCCTGAGCGAGGGGGTGATGAGAGCCACCCACAGCGTCCCTGGGACACTAGCTTTCCGTTCTGCTTGCCTGGGCCACAGGTGACCCAACAGTTTGCCATAATCTTCCCATATCACCTTCCCACACACACATTGTATGTGCCAGGGACTGGAACAACAGATCCGCCTCCTACCACATTCCAGAACCCCCTTCCTCCTCCTCACCTCTACTTTCACCATATCTTTTAACCCTTCCCACACCATTGCAACTACTCACTTACCTTGTTCACTGACTGTCACCTCTGACAGAATTTAATCTCCTCGAAGACAAGGATCCTTGACCTGCTCACTATGTCCTTAACACATAGTTGATAATAGCAATTTGCTGAAATGGTGAATGGAGATGTAAGTATTCACAAAATTATTGACATAGTAACATCTCTATTAAAAGGAAAAGGAGGGGAAATGGATGTTCTGCTGGCCAAATAGTCTGATTAGTCATCATAGGTTCCATCTATTTAAAAAATTAATCATAATAGATTTTTTTAAGTCACAGAATGCCAAAGGCTGGATCTTCCTCTGATTATTTTAAGGTCTTGGTGTCAGCTATGTGGAGACCAGCCAGCACCATGCTCTGGCTGGTGGGCAGGATGCCATGTGCCCATGCTACTGGACAGAGCTTAGTTACTTGTGAGCTTCCCCAGGCCGCACTTCAGCCATCTTCCTGAAAAGGCCTGGCTTTGTCAGCTGAGTTACCCCCGCCAGCCTCTTCTTCTGTTGGGGCCAGCCCCGCTGAACCCAGATCTTGGCTTCGGTGATGCAAAATCTGGGAATTGATATGTGTGTGTGTTCAGCGGAAGAGTTAGGTCTAGAGAAGTGTGTTCCCTGGTGAAAAAAGGAGAGTAGTGTCGGAGGAGCTTTGGGAAACGAGGTGGTAGGAACTGAGAAGGCTTCAAGGAAGAGGGTAAGTACATGCAAATGAAGGGGATTCTACTGTGCTCTTTTGGACTGGGATGGGCATTCAGGCCCTTCCCCAGTTTTACTCTGGTCACAAGGCAATATTCCACCCCCTCTCCTTCTGAAGTCAGACTTGAGCCTGTATCTTGCTCTGACTAATGAAATAGGAACAGAGGTAATGTGTGTCATGTCTGGGCAGAAGCTTTTAGAGTCTCATGTAATTTATTTGCTTTTCTCCTCTCTGCCTTTCTGAGTGTAGAAATGTGTGCCAAAATGGAGCCCAAGTAACCACCCTAAGCAGGGCCATGTTGTGGCCCACAGCAGACACATAGCATTAAGAGAGAATAAACTTCGCTGTGTAAAGCCACTGAAATTTCAGTTTGTTTGCTACTGCAGCACAGCTTGGTATGTCCTGACTTACATGTGACCAATACCCTTCCTAGGGTAAGGACAATCAATTAAAAGAATAGCAATTTGAATTTCTTAAAGAGAGTCAATTAATTCAGTTATTCAACAAATGTTTTCTGAGCACCTGCTGTATGCCAGACACTGGAGGTACAGCAATAAACAAAACAAAAATCTCTGTGCTGAGTGAGCTTACCAGTATATCCCAGTTTGGAGTGCCAGACCATTTGAAAAAGATAAATATTTTAAATATTTATTGATGATAAGTGCTTCTGCTTCATATTGTTAAGAAGAAGAATAGAGCCACAAAAGGAGAAGCTATGAAAAATGCAGGATGGTTGCAATTTTAGATAGGGATTTGTAGGAAGGCCTCAGTGAGAAAGTCATGTTTGAGTGAAGACATGAAGGAGGTGAGGGGGCGATCCTTGCTTATATCTGGGAAAAGAACATTCCCGGTGGGAATAGTACATGCCACGGCCCTGAGGTGGGAATGTGTCTGACCTGTGCTCATGACACTCCATGTGAGCATGGTGAGCATGGGAGAGCCGCAGGCACGGAGTCAGAGAGGGAAGAGGCTGGACCAGTAAGGCTTCATAGGCCACAGTGAGGACTCTTGCTTTTGCTGTGAGTTAGAAGCCAAGTCACTGGAAGGTTTGGGGCAAATATTTTTCATGATCTGACTTCATTTTGATGGACATTTCTGGCTGACTTGAGAGGAGAAAGGGTGGGGACAGGGACAGGAAGGCTATTTTAAAAATCCAGAAAAGAAATGTTGAGCATTTAGACCAAGATAGTGACAGTAGAGGTAAAGGGAAGTGGCTGGATTTTTTAGGTGTTTTGAAGAGAGACATGACAATATTTGCTGAAAGATTTGCTATAGATTATGAAAGTCAGAAGAAAATGATGGATCCAAAGTTTGGGCCTGAGCCACTAGTAAAGTGGAGCTGCTACCCTGTAGAACAAGGATATTGACAATCATCAGGAGCTGGGTTTGGGAAATGTTTGCTTTGAGCTGCCTACTAACCATCAATTGCTGGGTGATTCTTCTCTTAGCTTCCTGACACTCTGAGCTCAGACCACATGGGTTCCAGCTTTATAAGTTTTCCAGATTGAACCAGGACAATAGCTTAACTAGAACTGACCCAAACTGTGGGCCTCTTGTGCCCACATTCGATTCATCACAATTTAGGGGCAGCCTTTTGGGAGATACCAAGAGAACATGAGATTTCTCTCTCAATAAGAGCTCACCATTATGAAATGTACTTGGCTAGTGGGGCCCGTAGACTTGTAATGAGCTGAATATAGATTCGACTGAGCTATAAAATAAAATAATAACTATTTTAATATACAGCATCTCCCTGCCAAGGCAGCTGAAGAGAAGGCTATGAGCAATAAAATTAGTCCAGAGAAAGAAATGAAAAACCACTGAAAACAGCCACCTTCTAAAAGGAAACAGATTAGAAGGGCCCAAAGAGGGAAGCCATCACCAGGAGTGGAACTCACCAGATAGCGATAAAACAGTTGTGAGGGAAAAGGCCGGAAGGGAATTTTCCAGGCTGCTGTCTGTGATCCCCTAATCACAGCAGTGACCTCACCATCCCCCTGGCTTCATCTTCCATTCTTGGATGATGACCGAGAGCCCAAAGCAGGCCTCCAGACCCCTGTTCCTATCCACATTGGGAAATCTTCTCAGTGTCTTCCCACCCTCATTCCAAATCTAGTCTTCCTGGAAACCCTTGGAGTCATCACTGTCTCCTCCTTTTCTTTCACCTCCTGCATCCAGTATGCCAGCCTTACGCTGTCCCTTTCTTACCATCTCACTATTTATCCACAATCCATCATCTCCCCGCTGGACTGCAGCAGCCTCCTCACCGGTCGTCATAAAGACTGGGTTTTAGTAATGAAAATCAGATTAGAATCCTTCAAGGGGATCTTGTTTCAGTTGGTTAAAATCCAAAACACTTATCAGGGCTTCCCAGTCCCATAATGGGTTAGTTGCTAACCTTTTCACCTGTACTTATAACAACTTTTCCTTTGTTTAATTAGTCTTTTGTCTGTTCCTCTCACACCTGAAGCCCTTTCTGGTCCTAGAGCCTTGGGACAGGCCCATCCCACTCCTTGGAGTGCTCTCTCCCAGATCTGCACCTGAGGATTTAAGCAGTCTTCCCCCAACCCCCTCCCCATACCATCATTGATTATTCTCCATCCTATAACCACAGCTAGTTGTCTCCATGGCAGTTATAACCATAGGAAAGGGTCTTGTTAATGTGCTTCTATATTGCCTGCCTTCCCCACATATGCAAGTACTTTGAGAAGAAGGACTTCTCTCATTTCTCTCTGGATTTCTAGCACCTAGAATGGAGACTCATATATATACATATACATTTGTATATAAATGAAAGACCAGCATAATAATAGCATGCATTAATTGAATAACTACTACTTTGCATAATACATGCATGGCATTTATCTAATGCTTTTTTTCCCTGCACATCTAACAGTATCTGATGCATAATAGATGCTCAAAAAAAATTTTTTTCTTCTTCTTTATTCCCCTTCTCCCTGCACCCCACCACCCTCCAGCATTCCCCCCTCTCCCACCCAAACTTGGTTCAGGTCCATGGGTTGTATATATAAGTTATTGGGATTCTCAATTTCCTACACTATTCTTAACCTCCCCTGTCTATTTTGTGCCTACCTATTATGCTTCTTATTCCCCGTACCTTTCCCCCAATTCTCCCCCTCTCCCTCCCCACTGATAATTCTCCATGTGATCTCCATTTCTGTGATTCTATTCCTATTCTAGTTGTTTGCTTAGTTTTTCTTTTTGTTTTTTAGGCTCAGTTGTTGATAGTTGTGAGTTTCTTGTTATTTTACTGTACATATTTTTTATCATCTTCTATTTCTTAGATATGTCCCTTTAACACTTCATATAATGACTTGGTGATGATGAACTCCTTTAACTTGACCTTATCTGGGAAGCACTTTATCTGCCCTTCCATTCTAAATGAAAGCTTTGCTGAATAGAGCAATCTTGGATGTAGTCCCTGGCATTTCAGGACTCTGAATACTTCTTTCCAGCCCCTCCTTGCCTGCAAGGTTTCTTTTGAGAAATCAGCCTATAGCCTTATGGGAACTCCTTTGTAGGTAACTGTCTCCTTTTGTTTTGCTGCTTTTAAAATTCTCTCCTTATCTTTAATCATGGATAACTTAATTATGATGTGTTTTGGTGTGTTTCTCCTTGGGTCCAATTTCTTTGGGACTCTTTGGGCTTCCTGAAAGTCTATTTCCTTTGGCAGATTGGGGGAGTTTTCCTTTATTATTTTTTCAAATAAGTTTTCCAATTCTTGCTCTTGTTCTTCTCCTTCTGGCACCCCTATGATTCAGATGTTGGAATGTTTAAAGTTGTCCCAGAGGTTCCTCAGCCTCTCTTCAT
Organism: Carollia perspicillata; assembly: GCA_004027735.1. NCBI lineage: Eukaryota > Metazoa > Chordata > Mammalia > Chiroptera > Phyllostomidae > Carollia > Carollia perspicillata. The sequence goes on from PVKM010000412.1 coordinate 70,566, forward strand.
TTTTTTTTTTTAATTCTTATTTCTTCATTCTGTTTGGTTGGATGTTTCTTTCTTCCTTCTGGTTCAAATCCTTGATTTGAGTCCCACTTGCCTTCCCTTTACTTTTGTTTCCCTGTATATTTTCCTTTATTTCACCTTGTATAGCTTTCATTTCTTCCCTCATTTTGTTACCAAACTCAAACATTACTGTGAGCATCCTGATTACTAGTGTTTGAACTCTGCAACAGATAGGTTGGTTATCGCCTCATCACTTAGTTCTTTTTCTGGAGTTTTGATCTGTCCTTTCATTTGGGCCATATTTCTTTGTCTTGGTGTACTTGCTATGTTGTAAGGGGCAGAGCCTTTTGTATTCACCAGGGTAGGGCATCATTGTGGCTATATGTGGGGGACGTGTCAGAGAGAGAACAATGCCACTTGCTGGCTCTGCTCTATCCCCACTTTCCGTCATTTTCTTCACTTCCCACAAGTGGACAGTGTCCTTTCAAATGCTCATTCAAAGGTGGGTGTGTTTGTGTATGTTCTAGGACCTGTGTGTCTCTCTCATGGACTCTCCTGTGATCCTGAGAGTTTCTACCATTGCTATAACTCCTGCAGATTTTTACATCCAGAGGTTTTGGGTCTTTAGTTTCCCATGCTGAAACTCTGGGTTCTGCAGTCTGCCTCACTTCCCAATGGTTCTTCTCAGCTTATCAGCCCACAAATGTGGGACCATCTGGTCTACCAGCCACCTCCTTGCCTGTGCATCCTCTCCACTTTGACTGCCCATCTCTGCCCCTCTTACCACTCTGGATGAATGTTTCTTTAACTCTTTGGTTGTCAGGCTTCCATGAAGTTTCGATATCTGGCAGTTCTGGTTGGTTTTTGTTTCTAAATTTATTGTTATCTCTCTTTTGGTTGTGCGAGGACGTGAAACATTTCTACCTATGTCTCCATCATGGCTGGAACTCCTGGGCTGTTTTCTCTAAATCCTTGGTATATCAGTACATAAGCAGATCCTCAATTTTTTTTTCATAGTGGGTGAATGAATGAATTTAATTCATGTCACCCATTTTACAGATGAAAAGTTACATTTGTCCAAAGTCTCACAGTTGGTAAGCGATGAAGACAGGATTTGAACTCAGAGGGCAAGAACAGAGCAGAAGTTCTTGACACATAGTAGGAAGTTCATTTCATAGAATGAAAGTCAGGCCTACTTAAATACAGAGTCAGAGAACTCAGCAGCTAGGATATTTTTCCCCAAGCTTAGAGTCTGTGCTTCCCCACTGGATATAATAATTTAATTTGAGGCATAAAGAAAAAGAAATTTGGAATTTGAAAGGGTATTTTGGGATTTGAAACTTGACAGCAAAAGTCTCTTGACTGGCCCTCATTTCAGTTGCTATTGAATGTGCCTGTGAAGACAGAGTATTTACATCCTGCTCAGTGTAGCCCACAGTTCAGAGTCTGAAATCAAATGATTATTTCTGAAAGTATTTTATTTTAAAAGGCTTTGAGTGACAAATGATTTAGCAAGTTTTCAACACTGTGCTTCATGTGGTTTCAGTTGCCAGAGGGTGACTTACGGCCAAGCTTGGGCGCTCTAACCCAGTGAGCTTACACGGGTCTGAGCAGTCACATCTTTTTTATTATGTTTAATCAAGTTTAGCACTTTTTCTTGTCTGAGTGGTTTATTGTCGTTCTGATGGCAGCATCTCAGCAGGCCGGGAAAGAATACCAGCCAGAGAGAACAGAGGAGAGTACATTCGCTGACCCTGAGCAGAGCAGGGGTGCGCAGCCAGGGCAGGAAGGGTTAATCCACACACAATGCCTGTGGCCCACACTCTGTTCTCCTCTTCCCACAGCTTTTTTGGAATACAGCTATCTGGTTATTATTATGAAATACCCATTTTATTCAATATCCACTTGCCTTTTAACATTTATTCTGGATATTTTACATGCACCATTTATTCATTCCTTAAACAACTATTTTAGTTAGAATTAGGTTTGGCTTAGAATGACAGAAATTCTAAAACAATCATGAAATTTATTTTTTTCTCATATAAAGTAAGTCTGGTGAGAGGCGGTCCATGTCCAGGTAAGGGGTGTCATGATGTCATCAGGGACCCTGGTTTCTTTAACTTGCTGCTCTTTCATCCTAGCAAACTGGCCTGCAGCCCACTGCCTGTTTTTGTAAATAAAGTGTTATTGGAACACCGCCATGCTCATTTATTTACGTATTGTCTATCCTGCATTCTCACAACAGAGTTGAGTAGCTGCCACAGAGAACATATGGCCCACAAAGCCAAAATTTTTTACTATCTGACCCTGAAAGGAAAATGTTTGCTGATCCCTGTTCCAGGACATGGTTTTTGCCTTCAGATTCAAAATGGCCACACAAGCTCAGCCATCAGGGCTGGACTTTGGGCAACTAGAATGAAGAAAAGTTAAGGAAGGGTCCTCCTTCTCCCTCTACGAACATGTCCTAGGCATTGCACATAAATAACCCTTCTGCTTGTATTTCATCAATCAGAATTTAGACAAATGGGTAGGGCACACACTGCAGGAAGAGAGGCTGGGAAATACAGTCATGTGTCTAAGAGTCAGAGATCCTATGACTCAGAAGAATGTGAAACAAAAAGTGGGGTGGACGGCTAGCAGTGTTTGTGTCACCAGAATCCTGCGGCATGTATAATATTATTCCCATATGACAGTTGGGAAAGCTGAAACTCAGGCACTGAAGCAATTTGTAAGACACATCCCAGTTTCACAAATGGTTAAAATGTGGGGCAGGGGATGGTAAATAGGCCACCTACAATTGGGGGATTAGAAGCTATTAAGAAAGCATCTTCTTTTAATATTTTTCCATTGTACTAAAATACTCCACCTGGACTTCCAAGTCCCTATTCCCCAAGCTTTCCTTCTTCCCCCCGACTTCACTCGCCTTTTAGAGCAGAATGTTGCCTCCCTGGTTCCAAATAGCCACAGGTCCCTCCATCTTCAAAAAACCAGGAAGAAAATCACTTCTGAGCTCATCAGGGAGCTCCTTTAGGATGAGGCCTGTGTCGTATTCGACTTAGGATCACCCAGTACCTCACACAGGCCTTGGAACAGAGAGGATGCTTAGCAAACCATTACCAAAGTCAGCACAATTAGATTGTGAGCTCCTTTGAAGTAAGAACCATGTCATCCTTATCCTGTATCCAACTTTTTTATGGTCTTGATCATGCTGCAAATATTGTGGGTAACTGTATCAGTCAAAATTAGTTCAGTTCCAAGTGGCAGAAGCCCAGCTCAAACTGGCTGAAGCTGAAAAGAATATTTATTGGCTAACATTACCAAGAAGTCCGAGCATGGGTGATTCTGTGTGCCGGCACAGCTGGGCCTCAGATCCTCTCTCTCACTCTCTGTTCGCTTAGATCTGTATCCCACCCCTGTTGCATTTGTCTGTCTTCTTTGTTTCTCTCAGCATGTTGGATCTCATTCCCTTCTACAGAAGGCTGGGGGGAAGGTAGCAACTTCTTTGCAGCTCATGGTCCTTTGGATCCTGGAGAAAAAGGGTCTCTCTCTTTCTCTCTGTCTCTCTGTCTCTCTGTCTCTCTCTCTCTCTAATTCACTTAACCAGGTCTTATGGAACACTCAGCTGGGGCACTTACTACACTTAAACCAATCACCATGACCAGGGGTTGAATGATTTGATTGGCCAGGTTCCAGTGAGGAGTCCATCCTGGGGTTGGCAAGGAGTGAGTCAGCCCCTCCAGGTACATGATGAGGCACAGAAGGTCTGGATACCAGATATGCAAGAGCAATCGATTGTACTCTTCTTACAGACATGGTCCTTGAAGTAAAAAACATAAAGACTCTAAGGGTGCCACTCATCAGTCCATTAGCAAAATTGTCTCTGAGGAACAGACTTCAGATGGCTGTTTAGGGGGGAACAGTCCAGCCTACTTATTGCTAGAAGTCGTTATTTTTTAAACATCGACAAAGGTTTTAGAAGCACAGCCTTCCAAACAAACCTCACCACCATCTTCTTCACATGTGTGCATTGTCTCTGGTATCCGGGACTGATATTCAGGCCTTTCCCTTGTACATCAGTTACTGTTTATTTGGGATTCATATGTTTCTTTGACCTTCCGTGCAAGGTTGATGGATGGGTTTTTAAGCATCTTTAAATGAATTACAATATATGCCAAACTTATATTTTTGTAATATTTCTGCCAAACTGGACTACAGTAGATGGCTTATATCCACATTCCTTTGGAATGTGCATGTTCATAAAATTTTACGCCTGTCAGTTGGTAATTTGCCAACATTCATTTGCTATCACATCATGATCATTTTTTTAAAACACAACAAAAAATTTAAATGCAGGTATTAGCATGGACAGAAATGCCTTTCAATAGCATGTCATTTTGGATGTCTCGGCTGGAGAAAGATGAACTCCACAAGTGAAGGTGCAGCTGGAAAGAAATGGGGAAAAAAAGGTTGGGAGCGCAACCAGGCTGGGTGAGCTTGGTGTTCTTCAGTGTTGCATAAACTCTCAACACCAACCTGGCAGGTTGCTTTCTCTGCAGGCAGGGTCTGCAAAGCACTTGGGCTTTTCTCATGTGATATCCACAGACTCAATTAAGCTGTATGTACTTACTCTGTTAGTTGAGACTCTTGGTTTCAAGAAACAAATACCCAATTCAAATTGGCTTAATTTAAAAAGAATGGAGAGATGGAGGATTTTCTAGCTTAAATAACCATAAAGTCCAGGGACATTTGGACTTCAGGTATAGCTTGCTCCAGAAGCACGTGTGATGTCATCAAAATACTGTTTCTCCCCATCTCTTGGCTTTACTCTGCTCTCTTCTGGGTTGGATGCATTCTTAGGCTGGCTTTCCCATCAAGGTGGCCAGATAGCTGCTGTGAGCTCCAGGCTGGCATCCTACAACCCCATTAAGAGATGGCTACTTTTCTAACAGTGCCTGTGAAAGTCCAGGGCAAATGCTCATTGGGATGGTTGAGGACCAGTGCCACCTGTTGCTGAAAAATATGCCAAGAAGATGCTGCACTTTGATCATATCTGGTCACGTACTCCCTCCTTAGATGGGGCATAGGCTGAGAATGGAGCATGGTTGATCCCCCCCTAAATTTGGGGTGTTATTATTAGAAGAAGGTGGTGGATACCGTGCAGGTAAAAAGAAGAGTGGCCCACTGTGCCTACCATTGTGAAAGGTGCAGTGGGGGAAATACAGTAGATACACACACTGCCACACCCACACCCACACCCCCTCCCAATCAGGAGCCAAGAATTTCAAGATGAAAATTTTAGAAGGACCTTCACGAATCATAAATACTGGTGATATTCAGGAATGCTTTCAGCTTTTATTTTCAAATTAAATATTCTGCCAAATGCCAGTAAATTCCTTTGGTTGAAGTGAAGCTGAAGGACCGAAATTCAATTTGCTAAATCCTCCTTCCTTCTTTCTACCACATGAACACAACCAACCTCTGAGGATCTTCTGTGAATTTCTAAGAACTATATATGGTTATCTTAGAGATTATACAAAACTATAATGGACACATGGAAAAATGAAAAATCAGGAATGTAAAGGAATTTTGTTCTTGGGAAAACCAAGAACAAAAGCTTGTCACCTTCTGAGGTGACAGAGCTGGTCCTAAATTGCAGGATGTCTGATTTCTAACCCAAAGATTTTCTCCTCTCTCTTTTTCTCTCTAAGAAAAGAAGCACTAGTTGGGTATACTTTCTACTGGAAATGTGTTGACCCCACCTGAACCATCTGCCTGAACTGACGAAGCCATATTTACATCGATGAGCCAATCTTTCAAGTTTGCACCCTAAGCTGCAGGGAGGGGGTCTAGAGCACCCTCCATCCCTTGGTTCCCTGTGTCTTACTGGGAGAAAAGGTTCAGCATATTCAGAAAGGGGACGTTAGGGGCTTAAAGGGCCAACGGCCTGCCAAGACAGCGACCTAAGTACTCTGCCACAGCAGTGGGTTTCTGATCATATTCCCTTTTGATCATATTTCTAATCTATGTTGGTAAGCCTTGATCATAAGATAGGTTTTTCTCACTCTTCTCTGAAATTAGTCCAGTTATCTCTTCTTTCATAACAAACCACCCCAAAACTCAGTGACTTAAATAAGCATTTTCTTATACCTCACAATGTTGTGGGTCAGAAATTCCATCAGGGCTTAGGTAGGCAGTTCAGCTCCATGTGGGGTAGACTGAGATCACACTGAACACTATTCAGCTGGTGGCTAGGCTGGGGAGTCCAAGAAAGCTTCAGTCTCCTTCTTGGTGCTTTGGTGGGGATAGCTGGGGGCTGGCCTCAGTGGGGCCTCTCTTCTCCATGTGCTTGCAGAGCCTTCCCTGGGGCCTTTCCTTGGGTCCCTCTGCATGAGTAGTCTGGTTCCTTGCATGGTGGTTTAGGGCACTAGGAAACCAAGGCAGGAGCTGTTCATCCTTGTAGAGGCTGGGCCATAGCATCACTTTCACTACATGCAGCTGATCAAAGCAGTCACAGGCCAGAGCAGATTCAAGGGGATAAAGTGATCTCACTTCTCAGGGCCACCTTTAATGTACATAGTACCTTACTATAGACCCTGCCACCCCTGTTGCATTCAGAAATCTATGCATTTTCAAAGCATTTCTTAGCCGCAGCTTTGGATTGACTTAGTCAAAGCAGTGTCCCTTGTCCAGTAAAGTAGCTCCCAAGAGGGAGTGATAAGATAAATGTCTGCATCAGAGGACCCTGGAACAGAGCTGCTTCTCTGCTTGTGAAAATGCAGATTCTTAGACAGCAAGTCTGGAGCAAGGCCTGACATTCTGCACATATGATGATCTCCCTGGTGAGCCTTGATGACATGTCCTGGTTCAAGGCTCACACCTAGAGAACAAGGTCCTAGAGCAATGGTTTTTAGTTCTGTTTAGCAGCTGAGCCCATTTTACAAAAGGCATCACAAGTTGAGACTCAGCATGTGCAGAAAATAGAAGCACAGGTGCTCTGGGTGAAGGTCCAGCACACAGGGACCGCGGATCTGGTCAGTTGCCACTGTCCAAATGGTACCAAGAGAAAGAACCTCAGAGAAGGGTTCAGAGGTCTCTGAACCCAAAATGAACAATACAAACTTAGAAGGAAGCTAGGGAGGGAGTAATCCAAAAGTAGTGGTTGCCCTACAGAAAGAGACCATCAGCCCAGTGACAGGAAAGGCACTGATGTGTCCTCAGCCATCTCTTCGGTCCTCCAGAAGCCTTTCAAGGGCAGTACTAGTATCATTCCTACTTCACTGCCTAGGAGCCCGAGGCTGCAGGAAGGTGGCGCCCTGGCTCAGAGTCAGTGTGGACTTTGGAGGAGTGCAGCTCCCTGCACCTGGCTTTGCGCTAATGTGGGGAAAAGCAGTGCCCACTGCTCGGGTGGTTGCGATGGTATGTGCAAAGCGTGCAGCACAGAGCCTGGCTCAGAGGCTGTGCTCAGTAAGTAGGAGCTATAGACCCCTTCAGGTATTCTGATTCCAGGTGGAGTGGTTGTTCCAAGTAAGAGTGTCAAGTATCAAGTATCCCTCTGCCTCCAGGTATGCAAAACTGGGCAGGGACAACAGTTGAAAGGACTCGAATGTCAGGATCTCTTTAAATTCCCTCCAACCCAGTAGTTCTCAACTTCTGAGGGATTTTGCTCCCCAGGGGATATTTAGCAGTGTCTGGAGACAGTTTTGATTGTCATGACTTAGAAGGGAGGAACTATTGGCAGCTAATGGCTGGAGGCCAGAGAGTTGCTATAAAAAGTGAACAGGCCACCCCTCATGGCAACTATGGGGCCCCAAATGTTAATTGTGCAAAGTCTGAGATTCAATCTGACATTCTAAAATAACTTCTTGAACAGGAACTGTATTTCCATCACACCTTATAAGATAGAATTTGGCAACCTGTTCTGTGAGGCAAATGAGGTTTGTTTTTGTAAATAAAGTTTTATTGGAACACAGCCATGCCCTTCATTTACCTATAGCTGCTTTTGAGGTACAATGACTTTGTCACCACCATGCTAACCTCCTGCCCAAGAAGAGCTGGGCTGCTAAGGATTTGCCTGGAGTTGAGGGGGGTGGTGTGGGCACCGCTCCTGGTACTTCATGACTCGAGGGGGCGCCTCACCTCTGGGCTAACTTTTCCTCAGCAGCCCAGCTGAGATAACACTCCTTGCCCCCACCTTGCTCCAGAGGATGGGGATGGATGAGATCATGTCTGAGCAGCCCCTGTGGGCTTCTGCCAGATAGGATGGCCATCCATACACCATGGGGTAAGTGCCTTGTTCCCCTAGAAACTGATGATTCAGCATGAAATATGGCCTTGCCTGGGACAGCATTAAAACAGGCCGAAGCCTGGGGTCAGGCTCTTGCTGGAAGGGAAGGATTAAAAGTAAATTAATCTCTCTTGTTCTCTCTTTGTTCACCATCTCCAGTGGAGAGGGGCCAAAGGCAAGGAGGACGTTGATGGATGGGCTGAGGGTGTTGTCCTCTGAAGCCTCTCTGGGTGCAGTTTTGGAGGAATCTGAGTTGTACCCTGCAAACCTAGCCCACCACAGTGCTCAGGCCCCATCCATCAGGGGCTTCCATCCGGTCTCATTTCACCAACCAGGACTCTTGGAGACATGTGTTGTTTAATGTGGCTAATTTAAATTTGTAGCATTGATTTCCAATAAGTTAATTGCTAAACAGGTATTGAGAGCTAAGATGAGCTGAGGTAGGTAGGACCACTAAGAGGTGGGAGTTTAGGTTGGTAAGATAAGAGGAGGCTGGATCTTACAGGAGCCCAGAGCTGTGGCTTCAGTCTCGGGGGGGGGGATGTGTGGGTGCTGGGTGTCTGCATGCATTTCACCTTGTTCCCCAAGTAAGAAGCCATTGTGAGGGGAGACTGTGGCTCAGAACTGTACCACATGGATGCTGCCTCGAATCAGAACCTCAGAGACACATTTGTTTCAGGAAAGGAAGAAAGATGTAGAAAAACTTGCAGAAGGCTGAACAGTCGATGAAGGAAAACGTTTCTGTGGTTCAGACCTACAGCAAGATGCGTGAGTGAGCACAGCTGGGCTGGCTCAGGCACTCAGGCTGAGGGGAAGGCGGGTCCAGGATCCCTGCTGCAGGGCACAGCCAGAGCTTTCTGCCTTGGGCAACTCAAAGATGAAGCTCCAGCCCCTGGCTCTCCTGCCTCCCTTTGTGTCAGTGCTCACTTGGCCTCTGCCTCTCCAGACTTGGCTGTGGGACTAATGGGAGGAGTTTTGCAGGGGGATGTGCTCATGTCCCCCCTACAAGCCATGCCCACTTCTGGTCATTCAGATCTGAATGGCCTTTTTGGAGGACCACAGAACAGGGATGGATCAAAAGTTTGGCATGCAAACCACTGTTTACCCCTCTATCTATAACACATTCCACACTTCAGAGATTCAGCGTGGATCTCAGAGGAGACTTTGGCCCATTCCATGGTATGAGGCGCGTATTAAAAACATAACCCAAACATGTAAACTCTCAGACAATAGCATTGCAGAGCAAAGCATAATATTATTTAAAATCTGGGCCAAAGGTCACAAACACAGAGCCTTCTCTGAAACTGTTAGGGATGCTAGCAGAGGAATTGTAGTCATTTGACACACATCAGACTGACTTCTGCTAACTCAGAGTGTTGCATCTGTTTAGCTGGCCAGGTTTACTCCTAGCCTTGTATCCATTTTTGAGGAGGAAATGAATTGCTAAAGGGGAATTCAGTGGTTGGAGCATCTTCTGGAAACTGTTTTCTTCATCCTTTGTAACCACATGTTTGCAACTTTAAGATATCATCCTTGAGTTACCTGGAGGGACTTCTTGAGATCGTAGTTTCTATAAATGATAAGGATATTTGGGATCTCACTTTTTTCCATTTGGATTCTTTCACTCACATCTGCATTCCTGAAGTATTTATAAAGCACCTACTATGTGCCAGGCAGTGTATGAAGTGTTAGAAGTAGAAGAGTAGGCCAAACCAGGCATTACCTCTGCCTCATGGAGCTTTAGTCAGTTGGCAAAGACAGATGTCAATCAAATGATTACTTGAATACATTAAGTTTTTTTCTGGGAAGAGGCAGAGAGGCCAAAGGATGTGGTTCTCTGAAGTCATATGATGATGGTTCATGTTTGTTTAGTGTTTTTATGTGCTAACACTATTGCCGTTATTGAGCCTCTCCATTATTACGTTGATATTACAGATGTAAAAACAGAAGCACAGAAAGGTCACATGCATAGTAAGCACTGGGGCTTGAATTCACTGGAGCCAGGATTCAAATCGAGGCATTTTGACTCTGAAATCATACCCTAGGAGGAATTGGGCTCTGGAGGTCCAGGGGAGGCTTTAATGAAGAAGTAGCAACTGAGTCATGATCTGAAGGATAATAAGTTGGAGTTGATTAGGTAAAGAGATAGGTAATTGCACAAGGGAACAGCTTGTGCAAAGGCTCTGTGGCTGGAGGCAGAGGGAATGCAAAAAGCAAAGGGCATGGTGGAGTGAGAAGCAGTTGGCAGTGGCCAGACCATGCAGGGTGTTGACTGGCATGCTCCTTCCAGGCTTCTTGCAAATGGATTTTCTGCCCACAGTGCATGGCTTTATGCTGGAAGCAGCTTTGGGGGCATTCCAAGTGATCAGCTGTTTAGTTTTCATAGATAGCAGAACTCAAATGGCAGCTACTCAGTGCTTAAAGTATTCCCTCCAGAGGCCACCAGAATAAGTGAAAGCTAGATTCCTTTGCAGTCCTCAATCTGTCGTAGAAAGCTTTTCCCTCAGCTGCCGACATGGCAGAACTTGACCCAGAATGGCTGCAGGTTGGAGATAAGACATTAGAGGTGCACTGAGAGGGAACAGAGCCCTGGCTGTGCCCCACAGAATTTCCACTATTCACCCACTGTTTTCCCTGCTCCCAGTCTGTCAGTGTGGACATCTGCCATTCCAGAACATCTTCCTCATCTTTGCCCACACTATCCCTTCCACCAGGGATTCCACATGTCACTTCACACCCCAAATTCTGCATGTCAAAGTCCAGCTTTCTTTACAGTAGTGCTACAATGCTACCTCCATACAGCCATCCTCAAGCCCTTAGTCAGAAGCAAGTTTTCACTCCTTGGGTATGAATAGAACTTTTTATCCCGCTCTTGCAGCATTTGTCACATTTTGTCATGTATTTCTGTCACTCGAGCTCGTGTCTCATCTCTCCTGAAAGACTATAAACTCTAGGTCTGTGTGTGTGTTCATACCCTGGAACCATGTGGTATACCAAGCCCAGTGCCAGGCACACAACAGACTTTCAGTAAATAATTGCTGGATGTTGCTGATAGGCCTTGCCCTTCTCCATCACATAGTTACCTCTTCTCTTTTCAACTCTGTCAGAGCCGAGTGAAAGAAAAAGCAGCTCAAAAGTCGCATAAGGAAATAAGAGAATATACTTGCTTGCTTGTGGAATTGGAAGATCGAGAGCACACCTTCAGGCATGGTGGGATCCAGGGGCTCAAATGATGCAGTTAGGACCTGAATACTCTCCACCCTGTGCCTTAATTCCTGTGTGTTGGTTACCTTCCCAGGCTCCACCTGGCAGCAAGAGGACTACCAGCCACCATCCTTTCACATTCATATCCATTGGCAAAGAGAGGGTGTCTGTCTTCCAATAGTCCAGCAAAACTCTCAACATACCTCATTGGATCTGAATGAGTCCCTGTGGGCCAGGGTGTGTGATACGGTGATTGTTCTAGCTGAGTCACATTATCTGTGGCTGGAGCTGGGGGTAGAGCATGTGGACAGAAGCAAGGAGGTCTACCCTCTTGGGGGTAAAGTCACTGGATGCTAAGGTCACATGGGGCAAAACCCCATGTCTCTTTATCTGCCTAGAGGGCAGTAATGTTAACCTATTTTGGACTCCCTACTTTTGAAAGCCCACTGCTGACATTGTTAGAGTGGGACTATCCAGAGAGTAAGAGAAAGAATGACTCAGCCCTAGATTTCAGATCCTAACTCTTCTTCTGTAAAACCTGCAAAGCAAACCCCATGATTTTTAAGGCTGAATGAAGAGTTAGGAAATGCTAACTCCTTAGGACTTCTTCCTTGCTCTTTCTCTGCCAAAATGAAATGTTTCTCTGTAAGGGAGGACTCCTATCCTCTGACTGAGAAGGCAGAGATTCTTTCTGCTCTGGGAATTGCACAGCCCCTGGTGGATATCAGTGTGATGGTTCAGGTTCTGTGACCTCCAGGATTGGGGCAAGAGGCTTTCGAAGTTCTGTGGTTTCTTAGACACAGTCTTGTTGAAATTATTAAAAAGCTCCTCTCTCCTGCTGAAACCTTTCCTCTCTGAACTGCTTTCTCCATGAGTGGGAAACAATTTCAGCAACTCTAAGGGTGTTTACTGACAAGGGTCCAGGACTGCCAGGAGACACCCCAGAGCTGGGCATGAGTACCCATTAACACAACGTTTCTGCCTGGCCATTAACTTCCTGAGAGCAGGAAGCATGCTCAGTTTGCTCACTGCTGTGCTAAGGGCTTCCTCTCAGTTATTACCATGATTCTTAAGGAACCTGAGACTTGAAAAGTTCAGTGACTTTGCACAGGTGCTACAAAGTTGACTTGGATTGTATGATTCTGGAACTTCCACTCACGACCATCTTGCTGGGCAGCCTACGCCATTTCTGAGGTACCCGTAACCCTCCCCTCGAAATGTTAGCACCTCCAGTACCCATTTCTCTTTCTCGGAGACGTTCTGGTTTTTGCCTGAGACACATCTGAGGGTCTGGCAGTGGTGAAGAGACGCTGCTTCCTCACACAGGTTTTGCCCATGACTTAGTTCTGCTCTCAGGCATCTTGCCTTTCTTAATTTAAAGCTCAGATGTGCTCAAGCTGGGGCTGATAGGATTTCTCCCAGTCCGGACAATGAAAACGCATTTCTGGCATGGTTTGAATTAAAGGAGAATTTCCCGTTTTTCATAAACATTTACAGTAGTTGTGGATGCAGAGTTGAAAGGTTTAGGGTTTTGGTGTTTAATTAGAAACAAATGCCCTTTATGGTACTGTTAGCAAGGGCAGCAGGTCTCAGATTATTAGGATTATTTCTATTATTTGTGCCTGCATTTTGATTTTTTCCATGGTGCCTGGTACTGACTTCCCCAAGGTAGGGAATGGCATCCCCAGAATCACTGGTGCAGTTTCTGTCTGGGAGTCAGCTCTGGGCCCCACCTTGCAGGAAGTCCAAGGCTCCCTTCCTTCCTTTCCAGGGGCAGGTGTGAGCTAAAGGTTCATCAGGCAGAGCAGCTGCAGCCTCCCTTAGGGCTTTGGCAGAAATGGTTGCCAGTTTGGAGATCCCAGACTGGCCATGCCCATTGGATTAGCCCTACGTCTTGGTTTAAAACAAGGGCAGCCTACAACATGGAGCACATGTGAGGAAACCCAGCTTCCTGGGAAGCTGCACAGAAAAATCACAACCATGCATTTTGCAAGTGACTTTTTTTAGCATTGATGGAGATCCCAAGGCTGCCCTGGCAAGAGTGGCAGGAGAAAGAGCTGATTACAGTAGCCTCACACACTTCCTACCCTAGGAGAGGGTGTCATCTATTTGGTGTCTCCTGAAAACAAGCCTATGTCTCCTCCCACAGTCCCTAAGAGGCCCACTGTAATCCCATCTGGCCCTTTTTGAACCTGTCTTAAAAACCATAATAAAAGGATGGAAAATGCCTGAAAGTCCTTTCTACTTGTTAAGGATATCATGAGCTCCCATAAAGCAGTGTTTTTGAATATTTGGTGATAAAGAGGCCATCAAGTTATTTCATAAGCAATTAAAGAGGTCAAAGAAGTTCACAGACAGAGGGCCCTTAGAAGCATTTCGATATATCAGTCCTGTTTCACAGAAGAAATGTAACTGAGGAGGAAAAGAGAGGAGCTCGCCCACATGGTCATGGGCGAGGAGCTGGGTGGCTGGCACAGCCCAGGTCCTGTGCACTCCGGAACACTGCCTTCTGTCTCAACATGCAGAGAATCTGGCATATTTTGTGTTATTCCCTCTCAGATGGATTTGAGACACTTTTTGGAAGACATTCAGTCTTCCCTGTAAAAGCCTAGGCTGGATTACATTATTTCTGCCACAAAACAGTCATAAAAACACTATTCTATGATTTGTCATAGACAATCTGAAAATTTTAATAACTTTAAGGAAGAAACTAAAAGCCTAGCCCTACCTCCTAAAAGACAATTCCATGATTATTAGTATTTCTTGGTCTCCTCTTCTCTTTTTGTAACTTAGAAAATTAGACTTTAAATGATGCAGACATTTGGCTGTGAGGTTTGAGTCTCAGTGCTATCACTTTCTAGCTGTGACCTGCAGCTGGTTACTTAACCCCACAAAGCCCTCATGTCCCCATCAAGTTCTCATGAGGATTAAACAAAATTATTAACATAGGCCCTTCAGCACAGGGCTTGGTGCCTTCTGTGTTATCATCACAAGAAAAACAGAAAACTCTGGAAGCCCCACCATCATAACAACACAGAATTGTTCCATTACAAAGTCCAAACAAAATGACACTGAAGTAGAAGAATGATTGAAAATTATTCAACCACTTGATACAAGAATTCATTAAGCTGGTTGGTTCTTAACCTTAGCTCCTAAACCCATTTGAAGAATTAAAGAATAATTTTTAAGGAAGAGATTATTAGAAAGCAACAAAAAATAAGTACCCGTATGTCCTGCCTAGAGGGAACTCCACTCAAGTGTTTCTATACAAAAAAATATGAATGTTGGTATGCAGTTACAGGATGTATATGCCATTGAGGCATCGTCAGAGGTCCCTTTTTTTTCTCTCTCTCTCTCTCTTTCTCTCTTCAAATTCATGGGGTGAGGTTAGTTACACCAGGCAATTTTAATAGAACAAAGTCATATAATGAACTTTTTCACATAAAATGCATTTTCCATGATTCACTCACTGTACCTTGTTTACAAAGCTTGTAAATATGGTAGATTAAATGGGCTCCTTTCTCTAGTGTGCTCAAGTCCAGACTCCTCAAAGCCAGCAAAGGAGAATGAGGGGGAGCAGGAGGGAGGAGAAAGCAGTAAAAAGACCAGGAGCAGGCCGGCACAACAAGAAAGTGAAAACAATGTAAACCTATGGAAAACCGGAGAATGATTTTCTGGAGTGGAAGGGGCAAGCCGTGCCATCTGCCCCCTCCACCCGACCCCTGGCCAAGGTCAACTTATGTGCTTATTTGCTAATACCGTGGAAATTGTGCCACAAATCAGATCTCTGATTTTAGGAAGTAGAGATTGGACCCAAGCACCATGATGCCTCCTCTTGGCATTTTTAGAGGCCAGGTTCTTCTGAGACAAGAGCCTGCTCTTTGAGGTACAGGGGAATGGGGGCATGCATTAAATCTGGGTAGGCCTGAGTTCAAAAGTAGATAGGACCAGGGGTATGTTTCAGAACACTTCACCAACAGGAAAAAAGAAGAAGGAGGAAGAAGAGGAGGAGGAAGAGGAGGTAGAGAAGAAGAAGGCAACCTGAAGCAAATGTAGCAACTTCTTGATAACTATGGAATCTCAGTGATGGGCATATAAAGAAAGGTTGTGTTGCTTAATTTTATGTGTCAGCTTGACTGGGCCATGATGTCCAAGTATTTTCAAACATTATTCTGGATGTTTCTGTGAAGGTGGTATTTTTTGTTGTTGCTATTTTGTTTGTTTGGTTTGGGGGTGAGATTAACATTTAAATCAGTGGACTTTGAATAAAGCAGATTGCCCTCCATAATATGGTGAGCCTCATCCAGTCAGTTGAACGCCTTAATAGAACAAAGACTGACCTCCACTGTGCAAGAAGGAATTCTGCCAGCAGGCTGCCTTTGGACTTAAACTGCAACTCTTCCCTGAGTCTCCAGCCTACTGGCCTCTACCATCAGATTTTAAAGTCTCCAAGCCTCCAAAATTATGTGAGAAAATTCCTTAAAATACATCTGTCTGTTCATCTATCTACCTATTTATGTATACACACACACACACATGTTGTTGGTTCTGAACCTCTGGAGAACCCTGACTACATGGAGTTTCACCGTGTTATTTTCTTGAGTAGTATATGTTTGAAAGTTTGTAAGTTAGGCAGACCTGTGGCCAAATCCTGGCCTAATTTCACTAGATGTGTTACTTTGGGTGAGTGGCTGACCTTTCTGAGACTCTCAGGCTGTCTGCCTGCAACAAGGGACAATTCATAGTATCTACTTCATGGAATTTGGAGAGAATTATGTAAGATGGTGGATATAGCCTAATTCACGTATTTATGCATGGATTCAACACATATTTACTGAACACTATCCCAGTATTGGCATTGTGACATTGAATACAAAAAGATAAGACTTCTGCCCTCAGACAGCTTAGATTTTAGTGGAGCTAAATGAGATCATCACACCCTCACACATAGAATCACAAACTGGAAAAAGGACTTTAAAGTAAGGACCATGAGTCTATGTGAGTTCAGAGCAAAGAAATACGACCACAAACAGGTTCTTCAGGAAGGTCACCTAGTGATGCTCGAGCTAAGGGGGGACCAGGTGGTGCAAAGGCCCTAAAGAGAGAGGGAAGGAAGCCAATGTTACTGTGAGAAGGTCTGTGGAGAGGGAGGAAGCATAGGGCCAGTGAGATCGAAGAGGCCAGAGGTTCTCAGGAGCTAGGCTTGAGCCAGGCCGGGCCAGTCTGGAAGTTGTGCTGAAAAGTATGAGACAAGTGTGATCCAGACCACAATGGGCAGTAAAAAGCCATGGAAAGTTTTTCTACCAACATCATGTGTGTGTGTGTGTGTGTGTGTGTGAGAGAGAGAGACAGAGACAGAGACAGAGACAGAGACAGAGACAGAGACAGAGACTAATTTGCTTTTAGGAAAGATGACCCTGGACTTGAAGACTTGCTGGGTTGGTAAAACTGCAGAGGGAGCCTGAGGGGTGGCTGCAGCAATTCTCCAGGCAACAGTGACAGCTGTTGCTTTTCCCATTGTTCTTATTGCCACCAAAAATAATATTTACCAAGATTCTTCACCTGTCCTAATGCTTGCTGAGGGCAGGGCCCTGCACATTAAGCCTGTATTTAGAAAAGTGCATGATTTGTAAGCAGCTGGCCACCCAGAAAGGATTGCCAGCAGGCAGCAGCCCACAGGACCACCATCTCACACCAGTTACTTCCTCTGGGACCTTGGCCCAATCATTCTTATCTCCGAGCCTCAGTTTCCCCATCTGTAATGTAATAGTACCTGACCTAACAGCCTTGCAGGGCCGCTGTGAGTGTAGTGATATCAGCGCTCATGCATGTGGAATGACTTTGAAAAGTTACAAAAGCACTGCAAAAAAAAAAAAGGTAAGGCGGTGTTTGCTGCGCATCTGGTTTCCATATTGTCTCAGGCATTCTGCTTTGGGAGAGCAGCCTCCTAGACGACTGCTGAGTTCCAGGTTTAGGCCTCAGGGTCCCAGTGGTAAGGAGAAGAATTTTCAGATAATGAGGATAACCAGGGCATGACACTCTACCCTTTGTTAAGTCCTTTTGCAAAAGGGAACCCATTTAATCGTCCCATGGAATGGTAGGCCAGGCATTGCATTCCTGTTTTGTGGACAAAGGGATCCAACCCTGGAGCAATAGGTTCTCTGAATCCAGGACTCCAGCTCCTGTCCTGTACAGCCAAATTTACATCTCTGTTACACACACACTCTGCTTTTCTGCAGCAAATAAGTATGGATCACAGAGTTTTAAACCTGGCTTACTTTAGAGATCAACAAATGGATTTTTTTTTTGCCTGCATGCACTATGTCTTAAACATGTGATCTTGTTGCTAAGATGTAAGAATACAGTGGTTCATATAAAAATCTAAGTTTTTAGTTTCTCTTGAAATGGACCATCAGGCCACTGAGTATCTCCATTTCTGAGAAGCAGCATTTGCTGAACAGAGAGGTGGCTGCCCATTAAGAGGTGCAGGAACTCTCCCAGTTTACCACTGTTCTTTCCACTCCCACCATGGGACTGTCACTTGCCTGGTGCCCAGATAAACTCTATACATTTGTGACCCCTAGTCTAAATCAGTTTCATCATTTAGAAATGAGGACACTGATTCCAGGAAGGCCAAGCTACCTATCAAAGATGACACAGCTTTTGCATATGAGAATGGGAACTGAGGAGAATTTGGGTACCTTCACTCCCAGCTCAGTCCACATCACCTCCTTGCTGGCATGAGTCTCTCGGGTCCAAAAGAAAGGCTCCTGCATGGCTATTTCCTTTCTGCTCTTGGTTTTCCCACCCAGAAGAAAAGGGCTCAAATGAGAGCAAATGTGGCAGATGGAGTGGTGGACAAATTAGGAGTAAGTGTGTTGACACAGTTAGGGGAGAAAAGTCCATGTCACTTTTGAAAAAAAAAAAAGGCCCAATCAATCAATGATATTTAACACTTTTTATGTCCTGCAACAATTGACAAAGCAGTCAATTGGAAGAGTAGTTCCAAAATGACTTATCACCATAGAAGTAATCAGAAAGAAGGAAAAGAGCTATATCTCCAGGAGAGCCTCAGTGTGCTGTGTAGGACCTTCCCTGTGTGGCATGTTTGGAGAGGACCAGATCTGTGCCATGGTGTTCACATCAGTTCCTAACCATGGAATGCCTGGGCAGTCAAGCACATTCATCTAAAGTCCTAGGCTTTGTATGCAGAAGAGGCCTCCTGCTGGCAGTGAAACTGCTTCCCTGACACCTAATGCAGACCCGTCAGGTCCTCATCTGGTATCCCTGAGCCCAGCCAAGTCCTAACAGCCTGAAAGAGGTCCCTTGGCCTTGTTTCACACAGTCTTCCAGAACAGAAAGCTCTAGATGGGGACCCAGGAGAACTGGCTTCTCTTTTCAGCTCTGCTTCAACTAACCCAACTCTGTTGGGTGACCTTAAGTCTTTGACATCTCTAGTCCTCAAAAGTGTGTTTGTTGAGGAGCTTATCAAAGACCACCTTCCATAGCAGAAATTCTTTGTTTGACAACTCCTTTTGGTTTGACAAGGACCCAAGCTCCATGCCCAGCATCAGCAGCATTCAGACCCCCCCAGGCTCCTCCTTGGTAGAAGCAGCACTGGCTGTCTTTTCTCCTTCGGTCTTGGGAACTTCCTGGGGACGAAGCAAGGCTCTCCTGCCTATGAGGGTTTTGTGTGCTGCCCCACGGAGGGAACATTCATCTTCATTATTTCCAAAGAGGAGCTGCCAGGGCAACAATGAGACATTTTATGAGAAAGAAGACCTTAAACTGGTTTTCATTAAATGTGGCTTGGTGGAGGCGAACCGGAAACATCCATTGGAGCAATGGCAGCCTTTCAAAGCCCCCCTGCAGAAACGATAAGCTATAAAAACAAATGGCCCAGCAACAGAACAAAAAACAAGGCTCCAGGAACATTTACTGAGTTGCAAACAGGCCGCTGGGCCCTACCCCACCTCTCAGAGGCTGAACCATCCAGACCTGGCAGGTCTAACATATGCAAAGCTGGGCTGCCCCGCCCCACCCCAGGAGAGTCAGTGATGGTGGGTCTGGACAGAAGCAGGACTTCTGGGGAAGGGATCCTGGGCAGCAGCAGAATGACCGTTCACTTGGTGCCAGGCACTGAGAGAGCCCTTACACACATCCCAAACATCTCACTGACTATCCAATAGACATGCACTGTTATCATTCCTATTTTGTAGTAGAAGGAACCGAGGCTCAGAAATGTTGAGAAGCGTCCCAAGGTCCCATGACTGAGAGGAAAAAATAGGACCCAAACTCTCATTCCAGAGAGAGTGCTCCAAACCACCTGTGAGTCCACCTCCTATGAGAAAATGATTATGGATTTAAACCGGTTTTTAGACCTCAGGAGAGAGAGGCTCAAAAGCCATGGAGCCTAAACTTCTCATTCTCCATGTAAGTTGGAAGTGACAGAGCTGGGTTGGGGAGGAATCTGCTGTCAGGTGTCAGAGACACCACAGCACACATGCATTTTGCTCTCTTACCACTCACTGGCTGGCTGTGCTTAGCTGGTTCCTCTCCCTCACTAAGCCTCAGCTTCCTCATCTAGGAAATGGGAAGAGCCACAACACCTGGTCTTGATTAGGGTCAACAAATGTTTCTTGAGAAACTTCTATGTGCCAGATGTAGCAGTGAGCAGCATAGACTAAAATCCCTGTCCTCATGGGGCCTGGATTCTGGTAGAGGAGATAGATAGTAAATATGATAAGTAAGGATATTATATCATGTGTCAGAAGAAGATGTAAGTAACTTGGAGAAAAATGTAGCCCAGAAGAAGGGGTGGGGGTGGGAGTGAGGAACAGGGTTAATGGGGTGATCAGGAGGGTCTCATTGAAATGTGATTTAGCGCAGAGACTTGACAGAGGTGAGAAAGAGTGCTTCTGGCAGAGGGCACAGGGAGGGCAAAGGCCTTGACAGGGAGCCAGCCTGGTCTGAGGAGGAGCAGCCCTGAGGCCAGGGTGTCTGGAATGGAGACCACCAGAAAGTGCCCAGCACAGCACCTAGCCCCTGGGTAGCTGTTACTTTCACTGTTCTTGTTTTCATTACATTAATTAATAATGGAGCCAGGCGTCTGGACCCCTGACACTCATCTGAAGCTTTACCTAGTCTACCTTCCCAACATGGGTAGTGGTGCTGCCTGGTTCCAGCCCACTGGGTCTTCTTCTATTCCCTTCTCAAATAATTACTGAGGGCTGCTGTGTGTGCCACGAGCCAGTGAATGCTCAGACACCCTAAGGAAGACACTGAAAATGGGGCAAAGGGACTCACGGCCCCCTAAATGGGGTTCTCTAGCTCTCCTGCCCCATGGATTCCTCCAGGAACAATGGGAGCTCCCAGCTGCCCAGCCAGACTCTGAACCATGTCCCAGAACTCTGGGCTACTCTTCTTATAAGAATGGCAGGAGGGCACCGACCCAGTGGGTCATACCTTGGCACAGCAGGAATGAGCACAGTGTGTCATCTTGTCTTCTTCCTATGAGTCCTTCCTCTTCACCCCATTCTTTGTACTATGTCTGCTCCATATGACACACCCAGAAACTCTTTCCTGGAGAGCAGACATTTGCTGATACTGAGAGTTCCTTGTGAAAGAAAGTTGCCAATAGGGAAGATTGTCCTTAGCAGTCCCATTGCCAGGGTGACCTGTTCTTGAGATGCTCAGGCCTGATGCACTCAGTAACCCATCCACCTGATCCCAAGCACAGCAGCCTGGAGCCGTCACAGCTTTGCAGAAATTCAGTAGGACATGAGTGTACCTTGCATGTCCTCTTCCTGCTTCTGCTTCCTGCTTCTCACCACTCCATCCTTCTAGTAATTCTCAGCAGTCACAGAATCAGATCCAGAGTTTGGTATGTGTATGGGGAGGGTGCCGAGACTGGAGGACAGGCACCCCTGTGGAAACACCATGTGGGAGTCTGGGAGATATGTGGAAGCTGTGCCAGTGAGGATGAGAAGTAGGCACCACTTCCCAGAGACATTCCAAAGGTGAAAGCAGCAGGACTTGGTGACAGGTTAAGTCCTTTGGAGAAAGCACTCTTATAGCCATAAAAGCGATAACTAACAATACAACTGACTAGCTATTCCATAAGCAGGAGCTATTCTATACTATGTGGCACTAATATAACAATGACAACCACAAAAGTATATACCTGTAGCAAAGACTAACATAAAATCTAATGTCTGGAGCTAATCATAGACCTTGGGCAAGGTAGTTATACTTTCTGAGATGTATGTCTTTATTTGCTTATTGGAGATAATACAGAATTCTATCTCCTAAAGTTGTCTGAGAGTCCAAGGCAGGGATCACCATAGCACAATGTCTGTGTGGCATATTATGATGATTTGTACTTTGTTCTGTTGAATGAAAGTCATAATTGTATTGTACCGCCCACCTCTCTGCCCTGGTAAAGGTCTCAGAAGTGGACCTTGGACTTCAAAATGACTTCTTTAATAAATTCAAGGAATATCAAGCAAGGACCCAGCATTTGGCAAACAGTTTGGTATTCAGATTTATCCTAAGTGACATTGATAGTGGAAGGAAAACAAGTAACCCTTTAGGGGGCAATTCATAGGATTGATATGGGGGTTGGGAGGAGGAGGACATCAGAGGTGGGGAAGGATTGGCCTCTTCACAGCGAGAAGCAAAGGGTGTATGTGGTAGAATTGGACAGGGGGAGGGGAACAAATGGCGCATCCGTCACTGATAAAAGGCTGTTGTTGAGGCCCAATAAACCCAGTAGCCAGTCACCAGACCAGATGTGTGAGTGGGAAGGTTGCCTTTTTTCCATCTGCTGAGCACTTGCCCAGCCAAGCCAGAAAGCCTTGGAGCTCAGGAGGGGGTCTAGATCTAATAGGGAGGCAGAAACATGGGGCTTGGAGGACTGCAAGTCCCAGATGGGTCTGGTGGTATCCAAGGGCCCACATCACTTGCTAAAGAAACCTCCTCACTGTCTGTAGTTCCTGCTGTGCAGACAGCCATGTGTAGATCCTACTGCCCAGCCATCACTGTCTGGATGAGATCTGGGTGTCTGGTTGGTGACCCATGAACTGGCCTTCCAGGAACTGATGAAATGGGCCAGTCAGGTTCTTGTCTTCAGGGAATATGAATTGAGGAGAAGGAGAGTTGATTAGCTGAAAAAAGTAAGGCCACAAGGCAGGAAAGGCAAGAGAGGCCAGGGCAGCCTTGACCTGAAAGCTGAAGTTATGAGGATACACAGTGTGGGAGGGACCAGAAGAGGGTCAGCAGAGAGACTTAGGTGGCACACAGGGACACACAGCAGTTGAGAAGAGTTTCATGTTCCCCCAGGTCCTGACACTTCTTCTGAGTCTCTGCACCAGCAGCATCCTTCCCCAAACTGCTCAGTTCCTGACACTTCCCATCCTCTGGACCAGCAGCATCCTTCTCCAAACTCCTGTTTTTCTTGATTTAGCTGTGAACTGCCTCCTTGATTCCTCCAACCAAAACTGGTCTCAGGCTGAATCATCTACGTGCCCCACCTTCGTGGTCTTCTTCAAGGGAAGGGAAGCTGGAGGGAGGCCAGCCTCCAACCCATGAGGCAGGGAGGCCTTGTTTATAACTGCACTGGAGCGGAGTTGTGGGAGCGCAGCAGTGACCTGGCCACTCACTCATCTTTATGAGAACATCCCCCACATGGGAGCCTTCCTTTTTCATCAGGATGTTTTTCTTGATGTCCAGCCGAAGCATTCCCATTTTTTATTTCTTCCTATTAGTCTAAGCTCTGGCTCTCGATGTTACTGGTTGATATAAACCCTGTCTCCCCGTGGCTCTCCCTTGGAGTTCAGATATTTGACTGCTTACACGTGGACAGCCCTTTGCTGTTTCTCTCCCTCCAAACAACTCCTCAACAGCCCCTGTTGTTTTCTCAGCCTTGCTCCCCCATTCCTCCCAGAGACAGAGGTCTGATGGAGTTCAGGGACAGATGGAAGGACAGATTAAACACAGCAGGATCAGGAAGCCAGGAAGGCAGTCCAGGAGAAGGGAACCCCTTGGGCTTGCAAAGTAATACTGGGGATATAGAAGCTTTGGGCAGAAACAGGACTGGGACGGACCCCTGTAGAGGCTTTCCTCCCCTAAGGGGCAGAAGCCAAGAATGACTATATATGATTGCGTAGGAAGACCAGTTGCCTTTCTGGATAGAAATAGGATGCAAGAGGAAGATAAGTACTGGCCACAGTGGAATTCATTAGAAGAGTTGAAGAAGCCTCTGGACATTCCTCTTTGCGTTGAGAAAGAGACATCTGGTTTGCTGTTAGGCAAGGTATAGGTCACCTTGAAGTTGACAAAAATCTGGATAAAAAGATGGCTCACAGCTGCTATTGTTAAGAAGGGGCAAAAGAGGAAATTATTTGGAAGACACTCAGGGCTCTTTACTTTTCCATTAAAGGAGATCACTTTCTTCTTCTTCTTCTTTTCCTCCTCCTCCTCCTCCTCCCCCCCCTTTCTCCTTCTCCTCCTTCTCCTTCTTCTTTTTCTATTCTTGGTTTTGTCACTAGGAGAGTAAGTCCCTGGGGAAATGGGGAAATAAAGTTTGGTGGTATGTCATGGAGTCACCGAGTGTTGCTTTTTCAAGGTGGTTGGGGGAGAGGTGAATTTTGGTCCTGATAGTATCTGACAATATCCTACAGTTAAGAGTCATAAGCTATATGATACAGGTGCTCTTACTCTGCTCTCCCATAGCTGGAATCTGCCGTACATCCCAGCCGTCTTCCCACCGAGTCATGATGACTAGAGTGCCCCAGGCAGCCAGGGCCAGCTCGTCTCAATTAGCACTCTAGATGAGACATATTTGCCATCTTGAACAATGTCCTTTTTTGGATACAATCTTCCATAACCTTAGATTTTAGGAGTAAGTCGGCAGAGTGGTGACCCCTGTTTAGCTGTACTGCAAAGAACCTGGACTGGTGTTCTACTCAAGCCACAGGGGAGGAAACCCAGTATTGCACACTCAGATTCAGATCCTGCTTTCATCATATACAAGCCCTATGATCTTGGATAAATTAGGTTTTCAAGTCTCAATTTCCCTAACTATAAAATGGGTTTTAAGATATTGACTTATGCAAGAGTTTCTATGAGGATTAAATATGGTATTTGTCATTGCTCTTCACAGTTACTGGAAAATGGTATGAAAATTGAGGAAACCCTTAAAACTCTTTCAGGTCTACCCACTCAACGTAGTGTGTTTTGGAGTGAATCAATTCCAACAGCGTTGACTTGGCACATCAGCACATTGACTTGTCTGTTATCAATATCTGTGAAACTAATAGGGCAAAAACATTCCTGCTTGGATTACTATCTGGGATCTAATGACAGTCCTTGTTTGGCTTTTGAGACGAGCCATTCTGTGTAGACACTTAGCTACACAGTTCTTGCATTCTGCCTATGGTATGTGCTGAGAAATGGCCAATTTTTATGTTGGAGAAGGCAACATAAAGATGTGAAATCTCCATTTGATGAACCATTAAACTGTCCTGTGAATGTTTCTAACTAGAGATAATCAGATGCACAAGCCAGATAAGAGCCAAGAATGGGAATGACCATTTCTACCTTTTATTTACAGTGCAGAGTCATAACTTATTCTTTAGAATCTCCACTACCTCTTGTCAGCTGGGCTGCAGGGCTCAAACCCCAGCAAGCACCTGGTGTGACTTGTCAATCTGACCTTTTGTCAAAGCTTCAGTTTTGCTGAGACCTGAGGGGGAGCTGGACTATTTTTGGCTGGCTTACGGTCTGTAAAAGTAAGTTGTTTGTCATCTTAATTTTTTAAAAGCATGGAATTTGAAGTTCTGGCCAAAAAAATTAGCAACCTTGTATGTTGCATGTAGCTTGCCTAACAGATGGTGGTCTGGGAGGTTGGTGGTTTTCATAAGTTGATGACTTCAGGGCTTGATGTCCTAGATGAAGTTGTTTTCTCGGATAGCATTTCAGGAGTGGGGACTTTTGATCAGGAGGAAGACCTGAGCTGAAACGCAAGCTTGGAACCTAACTTATCTTAGTTTCTGAAATTTCCTTCCAAAGAAAACTTTATATATATATAGGCTTCTGCCTATCTGCACCTCTAGCTTTCTTCATAGGAAGTGGGAACCAGACTATAACTAGAGAAGCTGTTATCTGAAAGACTCACAGTCCCTGGGGAGTAAGGAACAGCCAGCCCCTTACTGAAGGGCCCTAGGTGCCTCCCAGAAACAGCATAAGCTTTGCATAAGTATTCGGTCTGTGGGGTGCTGGTCTGAACTGACCTTGCTCTTTAAAGGAACAAAGAGGATTCTTTCCCAGAGAGGAGGATTTTGACTTTAAAAGCAGCTATTCATGGTACAGCCTTTGTGTGAATGTGGCTTTGAGTATCACTCCCAGGAGAGTAGGATAAAGAATGTTAAAGCTGGGAGGCACCTTCAAGATACTGGGGTCCACCTCCCCTGTTTTACAGATAGGAAATCTAAGACCTCAGATAAGAAGGTATGTCTTGAGCTCAAAAAGCAAATCTGTGGCCAAGCTTTCATTAACTCTTATTGTTCTCCCAAATGGCTACCTCTTGCCCCAATCCCCCAGTCACCTCAGTGTCCATATTACGTAGCAAGGATCAGCCTTAGGTAGCAGCAGCCTAGTTCCCTAGCTGTCTGTCTACAACTTTCCTACCACACCAAGCTGCCATCAGCCAGAGCAGAAGAGAAAAATGTGAAGTGATTCACATGAATGCTCAGTGGGCACCTCCTCTGATGAATGGCACCCCAGTCTGCAAGTGCATACCACCCCAATTCCCCATGTACATTCTGCCTTCTCACTTAAAAAGTGCAATCTTTTAAAGATGCCAGAGAAAGGCACATTGACTTATCCTGATCACGGGCTTGAAGATCATCCAGCCTATGCATCAAGACTGTTTTCTCACCTCTTAGGTAGTGAACTCTAATCCACAGGTCCTGGCCTGGGGAGGCAGTGATCCACCATCCCCTTCCACCAAGACCCCTAGGATGCCCTTGGGACTTGAGCTAATTCTTTCTTCTTTCTGGGACTCAGTTATCTTCATTTATAAGGTACAGGATTCCTTCTGCATTTCCGAAAGTGTATTCTAAGTAAAATAGAATCATAAAAAGTTTACATTAAAAACCCCACAAAAAACAATTCCCCATGGATGTATCAAATAAGTATTACTTCTTTAAAGTAAGTATTTTTAAGTATCTTTAACTTCTCTCAATAAACATTACTCAAATCAGTACTCTTTTTAGAAAAATCACATAAATGTAGCCAATCCTGAACTAAACAAAATATGTTATTTCATTGCAGGACTTAGCAGAGCGTTAAATATGGAAATGCGTCTTGGAAAATCTCCAAGCACAATGGAATACACATTGTTTGTCAAATGTACGTGGCCACGGCGGCCTAGTTAAATTAAGTGCCCTGCCTAAACTTGACAAGCATGGGATGGCTGGTCTCTCTAACTCTGTGGTGTTCTAGCAACATGCTTCTTTTATTCACTCTTTCTTGATATGTCTAGTAGCTCTATTTTCTAAAATAATAGATGGACCTACTTCCAGGTTTTTCTCTCTCATTATCACTGTGATTCTGTTTGCATTTTCTCAGCTTATGTTTTTTCAGATGCAGAAAATTATGTAATTAGCTGTGAGGTCTCAGGCCATAATTTGGGAAACATTTCCCACTTAAATTAAAGGCTTTGCACGCCCACCCAATCCGTAATTGTGTGGATCTCTCAAAACTCTCCGTTGGCTTCATTTAATTGTTAAACATTAATTTAGTGGGGGAAATCTTCAAAGAAGGGGTAGAGGGATAGAGGAAGCGTGGCTGGTAGGACAAACTATTAATAGGTAGTTAAAAGCAAAACAATAATTCTTCCCGTCTAAGCTTGCAGCCTTTGGTTGGGTGGAAAAGAAACAATCAGTTATTCCAGGATTATATAGGTTTCGTTGACTTAAAATGACCTAAAAGCAGCCAAAGGGGGATTTACTTTGTCTTTATTTTTTGCCTGAGGAGACAGAAAGAAAAACAGGATTTTGTTTTTTAAATCTAAAAATGCCCTTTTCTGTGAGGGTTTCCAAAAGTGTTCCTTAATGAAATGCTGTTTGACAAAGACCAAAAATTAAAACAGAAATATCCTACTTTGCCAGCAGAGTTGTTAATGTCACCATTTAGCTCAGCAAACTGCAGCCCAGTCCCCACTGCAAGGCCGGACTCTCCACCTTCTTGCGCATCTGAGTTGAGGCTGGAGATGTGTGGAGCTGCCATGGTGATTGCTGTCAACAAAGGTTACCCCTGGTGGAACCTCTTTGGCCCCATGACCCACACACAGAGGTGGAATAATAGACTGTGTAAGTGGCTTCTGCTCTGCAAATAGAGACAGGGCTGGAAATCAATTATTAATGAGCTGGGTGACATTGACATTCATCCACATTTAATAAGCACAGCCCAGCAACCAGAGGAGAGCTGGGTTTTGCCCAGCAAAGTCTCACGGGTTGGTAGGGAATTCAGAAAAAAAGAAAAAACTAGGGACGAAACCGAAAGAGAAGGAGATGGTGGTCTGCCTGTAGTCACTAAACAAATTTTAATTAGTACTTAGATTTCTCTACTTAGCATTCCTTTGGACACCAGTTTTTATCCTGAATGAGCTGAGAGGATTTGACAGGTTGGTTATACATAGCATGTTCTCCTTACTACCCCCTACATGCCTACCAAAGACACAAATCCAAGGTGTTGGGGCTCATCCACAACTGAAGGAGGGTGCAGTGTTCTGATAGACTAGTAGGCACAGCCTTCCCTTGTGGTTCAAAAGCCCATTGGTTTATTTTTGGACTCTTTCACCGAAAGTGAAAATGCTAATGGAACAAAACAACAACAAGAAAGATGATGAAATGTGCATCCCCATTGCCTGTGTTCTCCATTCAGGAGAACTAGGACTTTTATTTCTAAGGCTTTCTGTGGGAATTACTCGGGTTTGTCTAATTCCCTTCCAATGCAGTCTGGACTTCCTTTATATCTGAAATAGTGCAAAGTTGCATTCATACTGAACTAGAGGCTTACCCAAACTACACATGCAGCCTCTGTGAGAAGCAAGGTCCTCCCTTTATTTAAAACTATGCCTCTGCTCTAAAATAGGTGTGGGAGGGCAGAGACACTGATAGTTTTCTAGAACCACACAGATTCATAAGCCAGGGCCCAAAGGAATGAGCTGAGTAGGAAATTTGCTCAACTGACCTTTGAGTGAAAAACATCAGCCTGCCAGCCTCCCTTTGGCCCAGACTTTGTCAAGTCTCAGGACTGGCATTTCACCCTTTGATATTCTAGAGGCTTTTCTGGAGTCTGTCACTTCTGAAGGGGAACCATGCCCCACCTCTATGCTCTAACCTGTCCCAGCTTCTAAGACTGTTCTTTCAGCAGACTTGTCATTTTAGACATTGATTGCTTGTGGCACCAGCATGGTAGTGAGGGAGATTTCTCTGGGACATGTGGTTGCTAGCCACACTGTTCTGCTGCACATTGCCCATGTCCTCGGAGAGAGGTCCACTTCCCAGCATGCTGGCAAAGGAGACCAAGGTGCTCAGTAGAGACTGGAGTCAATTAAAGGCTATGCCTTGGGAAAAGCCCTCCGAGCATCTCCCTTTTTAATCTGGACCTTTTACCTTTTGATATTCTAGACGCTTTTCTTTTGCCCTCTGTCAGTGCAGAATTTTTTAAGGTGACTGATGTCTCAGGTCAATAATTACAAGTGGCAAAAGTTCTTAAGCTACAGGTTTAGATGCCTCTAATTTCAAGGCAAAAGCTTGAGGTTTCACAGTCCCTTCCGGGAGGGCTGAGGCACTGGGCAGAGGGGGCGGTGTGGGGGTTGGAGGAAGCGGCCATCAGCTTGTTAGGGAATAATCCAGGGCCTGCTTCCACTGTCAGCGGGGTCTCTTGACACCTGAGCTGGAGAGTAGGGGCGCTCCCCTGCTCTAGCCATTGCTCACACCCCTGTGTTTAATGCAGCCCCCCCCATAGAGGCAGGAGGGGGGCCCATAGTGGGCAGGAGGTTCAGATTCATTACTACAAAATTCTGTAGGTTTCAGGTTTTTTTTTTATTTCTTCTAGTTTTTTAAAAAATATCTTGTTTATTTATATTTAGAGGGGAAGGGAAGGAGAGAGGGAGAGAAATATCAATGTATGGTTGCCTCTCATGAGTCCCCTGCTGTGAACCGGCCTGCAACCCAGGCATGTGCCCTGACTGGGAATCAAACCACGATCGTTTGGTTCGCAGGCTCGCGCTCTATGGTTTCAGCTTTTATATTTCACAATATGTCAGTTTATGATTTCAACTCCTTAGACAAAGACTGATAAATTTGGGTTCTCTAAGACCTTATGCCAGATCCTGCATCAAACCCCCTTAGTTAATCACCAAATATTTATTAGGCACTGTGCTAGGGCACAGCGGTGGACAGTGTACAAGGTCCCTGTCCCCATGGAGCTCTCACTGGAGGCAGGAAGACCAGGCAGATGCATGTGGGAAGTGCCAGGAGGGCTGGGTGGGATGGGGTCCTTGGGAGTAGTGACTCAGGGAAGACTACCTGGGGGTGGGGGAGCTGCTATCTAACCTGAGATCTGAAGGGTGAGTTTTAGTTTGTCAGGTAACAAGGACAGGAAAGAGCTAGATCAGTGTGGAGGCAGCTGGGATACAAAAGAAGCGGGAGAACTGGCCTTAAGCCTTTCTCCTGAGAACAAGGGGAGCCACTGCAGGGTCTTATATAAGAAAGGAGCTTGATGGCTTTTGTGCTTTAGTAAGTTCATTCTGACCACACTGGGGACAATGGGTTGGAATTTGGGACTTTAAGCTATTGTTTTGTTTTAATAACAAGGGATGAAAGAGGATGTGCGGTAGGAGAGATGGTCCCATCCCTGTTCCCAGGTCATGGATCCTAGAGAGTGTATAGACAGCCCCATTCGCATGCTGATGTCACATATGATGGAATACTACATTCTGGATGCGCTGGAGGTGAGTTACAGCCATGTGTCCACCAGGCTGTTTCAGAAGCTGGACACTAATCACTGGATTCCTTGGGGACATGCACCTTTCCACCCTTTGTCTTTCATTGATCATGATGCTTAACTGTCTTCTTTCCAAAGCCCTGGGGGCCACCACACTCTTCTGTTTGGGTTCTGGTTCTGAAAGGACTAGCAACCTCATGTCATTGCTTGGAACTAACTTCAGGTTGTAGAATGACTCTAAGAATAAGAATGAGAATTTGAATGAGACTGAAAATAATGCTTGCTACTGTTTATTGAGCTATTACTTCATGCCTGGCTCTGTGAAAGTTCTTTAATGCAGGTTATTAGCAAGTCCTTCCATCCATCCAGTGAGGATTTCCTTTCCTTTTTCAGAGGGAGAAACTGGGCTTTGAGAGATACTGTCTCTTGCCTAACACATCTGGGAAGTAGCAGAACTGGGGTTCAAACCTGATGCCTTTGACTATAGAGGCCACATTCTTGACCAGCTCATTGCACCGTCACTCACCCACCCCTCTCAGAGTTTCACTTTCTCTACATCATCAAGATGATATGGAATTGTTAGTTCATAGGAAAATTGTATAAGGTACCTCAAAACATGGACGAGAGGAAAAGTGGAGCTGACCTCGAGGAACTGTGGGTACATAGGAGTCAGCAGTGAGTAGGAAGAGGCTCTGAGCCACATCTGTTCCCAGGAGGGTTGTACATGTTGCCATTTTGTGAGCTGTAAACCTGACCTCCACACACCAGCCCAAAGGGTACAACTGCCTCTGGGTCTCCCCAACTTCTTGTCTTACAACTTCTCATTTTCTCTTCTTGTCTTTCCAATCTTCTACTCTTTGGTTTCTTTGCCTTCTCTTGATAACAGACATACAGAGAGTGGGATTGGAATTGTTATGGTAATACAGTCATCCACCATATAGGGTGGTGGTGAGGGTTAAATGCCCAAATATGCAGCATGTGCTCAGCCTAATGTCTGGCACTGGGCACTGGACTATTGGTGGTTGCTAACATGATTCATATGAATATTGTCATTATCATTAAGGACCCAGAGGAGAGGTGGAGATGAGGGAACGTTTGAAGAGTCCTGAGCCCTGGTTAGCATCTCCTATCACATGTTTCTCTCCCTGCCTTGCCTCTCACCCCACATTCAGAGACACTGGAGGAAAAGGCTCAGACTCAACCTCCGTGCCGAGGAGCCCGCTGTCTCAGCCTGGCCATTCCTGTCTGTGGCTCCCTGCCAGACTTCACTGTGTCCTCTGATGGACACATCTTTTGCAGGCTGGGAAAACTCCCATTAGGTGTGAAATGTACTTTGGGAAAACAAGGCCTTACCCTGAGTTCCTCCCAGCATTGACCAGAACAGCCCATCCTGTCCGCTGGGGATACATTTTTCTGACTCACGACTCAGGTTCTAGGGATAAAGTGTCTTTACCAGTGAAGAAAAGTTTTAGGTGGTGGGGTGGTTTGTGTTCTTTCCTGCTCCTTTGTGAGACCCCTGAGAGGAAGAACCCTTGTCTTTCTCAGCTGCTTCCATAATCTCAGCACCTAGCACATGTGAGAGATTTCTTAAAATGTTTTAGAATGAATGAAAAGGTGACCTGATTAACTGAGAGCACAGCCCAAGTGAGGAAGGCACCCCACACCACCTCTGTGCCTTTAAGGTGGGAGTGCAGCAGGAGAGGGACCTCTAGTCAGGATGAATTTGATCCTGGCTCCATCACTCAGTATCTGGGTGATGCTGTGGCTTGACCTATGAGGTCCTTGGTGTAATGTCTCAGGGTGGGGTGAGAAGAGTACATACTTAAAAGGAGCTTGTGGAGAATTCATGAGTTAATATGTAGAAACTACACTTGGCTTTTGGCTTATGTTCAGTAAGTACTGTCATCAGTATCACACACTTAAGATATTAGACAGAGAGGTTTGTTTACTTGTTTGTTTGAGGGCAAAGATGGCTCTTACTGAGATTTATACCCTGTATTAGCTCATGTCTACAACATAACAGGACCTCCTATTGCTCTCGATGTTTGTAATGATAAAGGGAAAGTAATCCTATTGTGTTGGTCCTTGTCAGAGGGAGAGACCCCTGCACCTGGTAGGGCCCTGATCAAAGCATTAAAAAGTTGAGCAATTTCACCCAGGTCACCTTATGTGTTCATGTTGAAGCTGGGACAGGGACACTGCTCCAGGAAGGGCTGGACATTTGCCATGTGGCCCTTCCATTCACATGGCAGCTTCCCCAAGTCACAGTTACTTTGAAATGTCCCTCAACCTTTAAACCACAAAAGAGATCAGGACCTCTTATGGAGGGGTGATGTGGCTTAAGCAGTGGTCTGGCCTGGCCCAGCAGTCTTGGTATGAAGCATCTTTGGCTACAGAATATAAGCATGCAAAGGCTGAAGCCCAGAGAATGGTTCACTGGGTTTTATTTGCCAATCTTTTTACAAGCATGTTTAATGACTGTGAAATTTCTGAGCCTCTCATTCAAACATATGAGAGGAGCCCCACAGATTTGTTTCGTGCCTTAAAACTCTTCAGATATGTTGAAACTGGAAAAAAGAGAGAAGAGGGGGATGTGTATTATCATTGCTGGTGGTGGCTCAGGGAAAGCCTAGCTTTCTAAGAAAGGCAGCCAGGCAGGGGAAGTGGTTTCTGCCACTGAGCTGGAAGTCTGGGCTGGACTGAGAGTTCCCGTCAGCAGGTTGAAGTCAGGGGGAGAATTACCTCCTTTCCTGACTAGTTCATGAGTATCGGTGATTTGTGCATGTTGTTATAAGCCAAGCCACCCTTTATCATCTTTCTAAAGGGAACCGAGAATCTTTGGGGACCTCTCCATGCTCTGACAATCTGCTAGCGGGAAGTTGAGAGTCATTACTATGAAAAATGGCAGCAAGGATGCAAATCAACATCAGGGGCAGACAGTGGGCTGAGCAAACACATTCATGTTCACGGTGCAAGGGAGGGGTGGCTTGTCATGTGGAGGGATCGACTTCCTTTTTCTAGAAGCTACTCCCAATGACTACTTTACAAGATGGAAAACATCGTGCTTGCTTTGGCAGGGGCTCCTGCTTGCAGCGCAAAGGTTGCATCAATTCATTCCAAACTGTGTTGGTAAGCAATGGGAGCTGTGCCTTCTAGAGAATTAGTGCTCCTTAAAGACATCCTTGCCAGCAAGTCCAGCCCAAGGAGTAGCAGGCCAACACTCTCAGGGTGGACTATTCACTTATAATCAGGTTTTTCCTCTGGGTTCCCACTGTGGCTCCCCTCCCCTCACCTGTGCCTCTCTGTTGGGGCAAAAATCTAGTCAAAGGAATGCAGGGGCAAAGAGATTTGGGGAAAAAAACAGAGAAGGGGTCGACTCAGAAATGCAACGTAATGAAGTTCCCTGAGCAGACTTCGAAGGTCAGTTCAGCTTTGGAGACCCATATGATGACCTTATAATCAAACTATTTCTTCACAGTCCCTTTAGAATTTAAACCGTGCTTATGTGTGAGCCAGAAAGGTGTTCTGGTGGGAGCAGAGCCCACCTCCACCTGTAACTGCTGCCTGTAATAATCAGGCATTGTAATTCTTTTAACACTTGGATTTGATTTTTTAGGGAAGATAAGCCAAGTTCCCATGCATGGGTGCTCCATTTCGATCCATCCTCAATCTCATTTCCCAGCCCTTGAGGCCCCAGCCTAATGCAGGGAGACAGTGTGGCTTTTGATGCCAATAATTGTGGGCTCTTGTAGGGAGATTTTTGTAGGCTCTGAATACAGGAAGATGAGCAGACAGAGAGATGGGGCTATTATTATTGCAGATATTTCAGGAAGTGGTTGTGCCGCTCTCCACTCCCAGAGCACCCGGAGCTGATCAAGGTGGAGAGAACACACGTCAGATACTTTGACCACACACAGGGGCCAGCCGACTACAGCCTATGGCCAAATCCAGCCTGCCACCTATTTTTGTTTTATTGGATTACAGCCACACCCATTCATTTACTTACTGTCTATGGCTGCCTTCATGCCACAATTGCAGAATTGAGTAGTCATGACAGAGACCATAAGACCCACAATGCCTAAAGTACATACTCTCTGACCCTTTACTGACTTGCCAACCCTTGGTCCACATGATGGTTTTCATAAACCTGTAAATCCCTACATCCCAGAGTAAGTTATCCTTGGTTTGGGATCAAATAAGATGGCAGAGGCAGCTCAGTTCATAAATTGCAGGAAAATCACTCCCATACTCATTCTTTGAGTCATTCATTCAGGGAGTGCTTGCCATGAGGTATCATTATCAATGTCATCATCTCCATAGTCCTTTGCCTGAGGAACTCCCAGGCTGCAGACCACAACTACTATGGAGAAGAGGACACCTCTGGAAAATCATTGACCATTAAAGCAAGACAAATCTTTTGTTCTCATCTAGTCCGATAACCTCATTTTACAGTTGAGGAAATTGAGGCTCGGTGAAAGGCAAAGTCTTGCTCCAGATCACATGCTGAGTTAGTGGCAAAGTTGGAACTAGAATTTCAGTCTCCCAGTCCACAGAACTTAGATCTCAAGAGATGACTGTATTACTTCTGTCATGTCCTGTAAATTGGGTCTGTAGTAACCAGTGGCCTGGGAAGCATTTCAGAAAGCAATAGTTGACTGTGGGCCTCACCAGTTTGTCTCTCTGAAGATAAGTTCCTGGTTACTTCTTAAGTGAGGCCGATTGCCGTGATTATTCACATAAATTGCACCTGTCACTCCTCTGCACAATGCCAGACGAGGGGTAATGTGAGCTCCTTGTAAAAGGAACCCGTTTTTTCAGGGTGATTATAAATTAGATATGAATGTAGGCTTAGGATCCTGGCAGACATTCTCCGAAGGAATTCTTAACTTGCATATATTTGCAGAGTAACCTTTACAAAGGTTAGGCTACTCTTGGAACTGAAACACAACTTTGAAGTCTAACAATTCCCTAAGACTTTCTGTACATCCCCACTGAGTTACTGTTTAAGGAATCAAAACTTGAACTGTGTTCCAAAAGGCCATCCGGGGCCTCACTGGAGAACTGATCTATGTCTGTAGCAATGCTCAGGGATGTCTTGGGTTCAGAATGTGGGCTATCTAGTAGTTTCTCCAACTTTGAAGAATTAAATGTTTGTGACTGATGTGATTTGGCAGATAGGGTGAGAAAAAGCCAACGGATGCAAAGGTAGAGATGAAGGCTGGTCATGCATTGAGAGTAAACAAGACAAGATCACAGTGGCTCTAGTCTGGATACTCCCGCCTCCAAATGTCAACATACAGAAACAAAGTCATGTCAGTGCCAAAAATCAGCTCTGATTCTACCTTTACTATGTTGCTCTTGCTAGCTGTGCAGCCTTGGACTTTGCCTCTCTGAGATTCACTTTCCTCATCTTTTTACTTAAGGGACTGGTTCTCAACTAAGAGCAACTCCCACCCTACCCCCAGGACATTTGGTCAGGTCTGGAGGCATTTTTGGTAGTCAAACTAGGATGCAACTGGCATCTATGTGGATAGAGGCCAGGGATGCTGCTAAACCTCCTACAATTCACAGCATACTCCCCCATGACAAAGAATTATCAAATAAAGAAGTATTGACCTTGAAAGTCAGAATTGCTGACATTGAGAAATCTTTTTTTTTAAGATTTTATTTATTTATTTTTAGACAGGGGAAGGGAGGGAGAAAGTGAGGGAGAGAAACATCAACATGTGGTTGCCTCTCTTGTGCCCCCTACTCTGGACCTAGCCCGCAACCCAGGCATGTGCCCTGACTGGGAATTGAACTGACAATCCTTTGGTTCATACGCTAGTATACAGTCCACTGAGCCACACCAGCCAGGGCCAAGAAATCTTGACTTACAGAAACGGACTAGCCCTGGTTCATCATCGTATGTATACCAAACAGTACCATATCTAGCACATGATGAACATGCAAGGGATAGCTGTTCAACAAATAAACTCATGAAAATATCTGAATGTGTATGATTGACTCTTTTGCCTGCTTTGTAAGAGTGCTAATTTTGGGTGTGTTGTTTTTTTTTTTTTGCCAAATTTAGTATCTATGCACAGTTCCCAGCACAGTGCCTAACACATAGTAGGTATTCAGTAAATGGTAGCTTACAATGATGCAATAACGTTTACCTGAATTTGCTTCATGCTTGTTTTAAATAAGAATTCACTTGTTTTCATCCTTTGCCAAGAAAATAGGCAGTCTGTGCAGGCACAAAGCCCAGTGGGGCTTTTACAAATATTGGTTTACAAAGAATCTTTTTTATCTTGTGTTTTCCAGATAGGTAAGCCAAGGGCCACTTCGTCGTGCCTTCATTTCCGCTCCCTCTGGCAGACTTTCCCTAGGCTGAGTTTTGTTTCTTCAAAATTATTGTTTCATTCTTTGCTATTCTGAAGAACCCTGTTGGTTAATATTAATGCATTTTTATCTTGGGGCATTTCCTTCCGATTCTCTTTTCCAATCTGCCATCATATTTTGCTTCATCCTTTTTATTATTAGTGCTACTGGCAGAACAGAGGGCTTTCATGTACACATCACATCTGAGCCTCCGAGAAAGCTTGTGGGCCCATACGTGGATGGACGGGGAAACTGAGGCTTAGGAAATTAGATGACTGCTAGTCAGTAACTTCAGATTTCTCTTTATTACCCCCTCCTAGGGTTTGAGAACTATAAGAGATTTAGGGGCAGAGGTCAGAGAAGGGGTTCTGACTTGCTCAAACCCATGCAGGAAGTGGTCCCCAGGTAGTTCTCCAGATGTTTCCATCTTAACTTTTTCAGCCCTTATTTCCCTGCCTACTTCTGAAGAGCATTTTGAAATTGGGTCGAGTTCATTTACTCAGGAAAGAGTCATTGAGTGTCTCTGTGCTCTGTCTGTCATTGATATGATAGGAAAACTTCTGCATTTGGGTCTTATTCTGCGACTTATCACTAGATTGAATTTTCCTGAGTTTCCTAACTGCTGTGAGCTTCAGATTTTCTTATAGGAAGTGGAAATGACAGCCTTGACCTGTGTCACAGAGTTATCATGACAGCCAGTAGTGATCAAGGCAATAAGACTTTGCAAACTGAATTCTTAGGAGGATTTATCCATCTTCTCTTCTCTTCCCAAGCCCCTCCCTCAGAGTCTACAACTGGCAAATATTAGCACTTCTGTTACATGATTTCATGAGGAAAAATAATGATAATTGTGATGGCTTATATCTGTTGAGTGCCAATTTCTATAAGGTACTCCACTAAGCACATTTATGTATGATGTCATTTAATCCTCTCAGCACCTCTATATTCTCAGTATCTCCATCTCACAGGTGAGGTAGTTGAGGCCCAGGGAAGTACAATTTCTTATTCAGGGTTACACAGCTACCCATGAACCAGGCCAGGATTGAACTCAAATTTAGATGGAATAAAAAGCCATGGTCTCCATTCATTTACTTATTCATTCATTGGGCACCTCCTAGTGCCAGACACAGTGCTAGGCACTGGGTAGTCCTGCAGGTGCTTCCTGAACCCCCACTCAGACAGAACTAGAGTGGCAGGGCAGCTCCTCCTCTCGCAGGAGGTGTAGGGACATGTGTGCTTCTGCTGGCCCTGATTTCACCAGCTGTGTCAGCTTGTGTCCCCGGGAGGCAGATGATATTAGCACTTCCAGCTGGGAGCTGAGCTGAGTCGCATGAGGAAGTCCAGCCCACCAGCAGTACAAGCATAGAGATGTGTGCAGAGTCCTCTCTTCCCAAACCCCCTGGCCCTGGGACCAGTCCTGTCACACTTCCTGAGCCACTGCCTGCCAGAGCCTGCTTACTGTTTGGGACTTTTGTCCCTCCTGGCTCATCTTCAGGGGTTTCCTCAGGACAAGGTTACTCCATGGATTAAAGACCACAAAGATTGAAACCTCTGGGAAAGAAGAAAAAAACCTGTTGGGGCTTCCATAGTGCAAACACCACTGTTGCATGTGGACAAATATTGACTTTTGGTGTTAACTCTCTCATGGATGGCTGGCCTTGAGAGAAGCCATATCAGGCTACCAAGCACTGGTTGCTCACCCAGGTCACAGGAAGCCAGGGTCAAGGGGAGATGCTCCTTGTGTCTCAGAAGTCCCTATCTGCAGTGGACCCCAGCAGGCTCAGTGAACAGGCAGCTTGATGTTCAGCATCATTGAGAGCAATGTTGGAAGTGTTAAACAGTGGTCCACTATGACTCCTGTGTTAGTTTGCTTAGGGCTGCTGTGACCAAGTGCCATAGACTAGGTGGCTTAAAACAGCAGAAATGTATTCTCTCACAGTTTTGGAGTCCTGAAGTCCAAAATTAAGGCATCAGCAGGGCCATACTCTCTTTGAAGTCTCTAGAGGAGGATCCTCCCTTGCCTCTTTCTAGCATCTAGTGCTTGCTGGGAATCCCTGGTGTTCCTTGACTAGTAGATGTAGCACTCCACTCTCTGCCTCTGTTGTCACATGGCATTCTCCCTGTGTCTAAATTTCCCCCTTTTTTACAGGGACACTTATCATTAGATTAAGGCCCACCCTAATCCAGTATGACCCCATCTTAATTTAATTGTATCTGCAAAGACCCTATTTCCAAATAAGGTCACATTCTCAGGTACGAGGTTAGGACTTGAACATTTCAACCTACACCCTACCATGGGGTTGTTTGTCCCTTAAGTGAAGGTTATGTACCTCCCCACAGCCTCATCAGCTGCACCCATCCAGCCTCCATGTTGCCCAAAAGGGACCCTTCCAAATCACACACAAGGCCCCATCACTC